>VZDJ01007749.1:50325501-50338541 GCA_008694505.1 Cyanoderma ruficeps
AGTCTATAATCAAAACAAATCCATTCACTTGCAGCTCAGGATCTTCTATCATGGCTTCTAAAGAAAGAAGTATGGCACGCAAAATATCCACCAGCGTGTACCTGAGAATGGGAAGAGGGGATTTGGTTAGGAAAGGAGCACCAGCCACAGAGGTGGAGAAGTTCTGAGTCCTTTGTCCAAAGTTTAAATCAAAGAGTGCAAATGTGTACTCAGAAGAGCCTAAAGCTGGAAAATCCTCAAAAGTTCGATTAGTTGAGCTCATCTTCTGGAGCAGGATTCTGTACCTACACACCATCAGCCAGCCAGAACAAACTACAAGAATGTAACACATCAAAACCAAATTTAAACTAGATACAACATAGTATCCTAAGCTGGTTTAGTATCTTTATGTGTAATTACATGTCTATATGAGAGCTTCCACATAAACTGTATTTTTCTAATATCATAATGATACCAAAATCTGAAACTAATACCAGAAGTGTAGATCCAGTTACCTCCTATATCCTTCTAAGGAAATGAAATAATAGGTCCTACAAAATTATCAACTAAAAGGGGGGATTTCCACACGCTCTCCTTATCCCACTCTCTATGTATTTTTTTCTCTTAAATCCACAATTACAGAAGGCTGATTACTCAAGGATCTTAAAAGCAGAAAATAACACACACTAGGGCTTTGAGGTGTTTGTCTACTGAAGGTGCCCCTGCTCATGGCAGGAGAGTTAAAACTAGATGATCTTTGAGGTCCCTTCCAACCCAAACCATACTAGGATTATAGGATTTTATAAACAGTTACCAAAACAGACATAAATTTTCCAGTCCATACCACAATATTAAATGAAGCACTAGAAAGTTAAACCTGAAAAATATCAGAAATACAAATATTCCAGAAATTAAAGAGTTAAATATTCAGTGTACAGATATTTATTAAGCAAGGTCATTTGAATGTCTCCCATGATAGCATCAAAAAGAAGTTTTCAAAATCGTGAGTCCCTAGAGAATTCTTCACCATTCTGCATATGTAGCAAAGAGCATGTGTGCCTACTCAGAAATTACATCAAATTATGCAGAATTCAACTTACTTTAATACAATGAGTACTCTGTTCTGTTGTGGACCTAACTGTATTTTGAAAATATCTGCAAAAGGAAATCACACAAATGAAATTAATCTGTCCTAGCTGACCCCTCGCATCTTTCCATCTTTGTTTTTTTTTAGCCAACTAAAACTCAGTGAACATCCCAATTATACATTCATAGGAAAGGGATTAAAAAAGGACGCTTCTAATGTCAGAACAGGAGAAAATGTATTTTCCCCAGAAAATACTAGGTGCAGCATTAAAAATAATTTTTAAAAAACAAAAGTCTTCATTCTTCTCTTCATCCTGGAGATCCTTTTTTTTTTTTTAATTTTGTGTGATTGACAGAGATGATTTTTTTCATATTCACTCCTCTCTTTTGAACTTTTCTGAGATTTAACTCTTTTCTAATGCTTTACCCTTCTGAGATCTAAGGTTTACAGGAAGTTTGGAATGCCTTGGTCTGAGGACAATTTTGACCACAGCTCATACAAGGAATAGACATTAAAAATGTTCAAATCCTAAAATTAGCCTCAACCCTACTTGACATTTAGGTTGTCCCATTCAGAAGATCTCATTCTCTAGAAGGGTTCCACAATGCAGAACCCTACATTCAGTCCTGGAATAAGGGTCCCAAGTTCCTGATGTACATATCTAATGTCCTCCCTAAGGAGTTTAAGGAGACATCACATGCCTTGGATTAACAGCTTCCTAGTGGCACAAGGCCACTAGAAATCTGGTGCATCAGACATAAAGATTCTTTCTTTGTGAGGCCAATCAGCCCTCTAAGACTGACCATAAAATGCTTTTTTCATGTATACCTAAGTGTTAAATACAAGATGTATGCATGTAAACAGAAATACACCTAATTGTGTGTTGAATTCAAGTCAACAGGAAAACTGTCAGGCAGCAATGGGAACAGGATTTCAGCTGCCACAGAGAGTAAATAATAGTCACAGGGATGGGTTTCCACAAATCTGTGGCATATTCACCAACACCATGACTCCTATTATAGGTCTGCTAGTGCAAGAAGTACAGTCCACAACAACAATAATATTTATGTTTACTCACTGAAAATAAGAGAGAAGTCCTGCACAAAACAGGTCCGGCTAAAAGCGAGCAAGAACACTTTCTGCCAGAGGGAGGTATCTGAAGTATTCTTAAAGTCTAAAAAGCTACATCAGGAGTACACAGGGACATGTCACTAACAATCAAGCTTCCCACCTCAAATAGCCTTCAGGGCAATTAGTTGAAGACATGAGCTATTCTTTGTTCTCTACTGGACCTCTTCTCTTGGCTTCGATACTTTACTTAAGTGCAGTACAGAGCACCAGAAAGACAGACAAATCCATTAGCAAGTATTTAAAGCAACTTTTACTCTGAACACATGCTAAGGCAAGCCAGAAATGTAAACCTGCTGTGGTAGATGAAATCTTAGGTGGTGAAAAACACTGAGTATTGAAAGTATCAGATGAGCAGGCCAAGCAAAAAAAACATGATTGAAGAAACTGCATGGAAGCTTTCACACAGCACAGAGTTATTTGTGTAAAGACTCCTCTTTAACCCACTTCAGCCCCATCTTGTTCAACATTTCACCTCACTGCTACTACTGTTTGTGCCAACACTAGGATGAACAGGCTCTGCCATAAAATACACTCCATCCCTGGCTGGACTTTAGGGGAATCAAAATCATACGTAAAAAGAAGTTGTGAAAAATTACTCTGGATTTTGTTGCTGAAACTTTCATTCCACACTGAAATTACTTTCTGTACTGATGCAGAAATATGACCAGTCAAAGGTGAGAAAAACAGGACAAGCTAGTAAGTGTGAAATGTATTTGGTCCAAGACCGCTTTGACTGCCTCCCTAGTTTTAAGGAAAAGAAAAAAGAGTAAATATTAGCCTTTAATTCAAAGATACTATGGTGTACAGTCTGAGGGGAAGATGGTACTATTTTATTTTTACTAATCTGTGCTAAGTAAAAACATATACTTAGGGAACAGCAAGCCACTCATTTTGCCCTGGCAGCAGTTTTTTAATGACTTGCCCCAGTGCTGTCAGATATGTAGGGCATGCTGGGCCCAATTGGCTACAGTGCATGTTCTGTAGCAGCTTGAAGTTAGACTGTGAATAAATAAATCCTAATTTATTTATGGCTAAATCCAGTTGCATTCACTTGTTTAAACAGACTCTTATGGGACATATTGTAGCTAGCAAGATATTACCAATTGCTAGGATAATCAAGAATTCACACTTAATTTAAGTTATTTGATGCCTTCTTTTTATAGAACCATGCTTAATTCAATGGAAAACTGGGACAAGTTTTTTAGTCTGGTTATTAATCTGAGTAACAAATGCTGGAAATACGTTATCACATATATAATGTGCCCTTAATGTTCCTTTTCTATGTGAGTCCTAGCTCGAGACTGACTGAAGCGGGGACTGGTGTGCAAGACTCTGCTACCTCTTGAAATTTTTCATTCAGGTTGACCTGAAAGTAATAGAGCCTGAGAAGGTGTGACAAGATAACAGCCACACTGACAGGGATTCTTTCAAATGCTTTCGGATGGCTACCATTTCTACCCCAACAGTGAAAGAGCTTTCGAGGGAAATGCCTCACTGGGGTTTTTATTTGTCAAGAACAGAAGACCTCAAACAATTTACTGAGCATCCCACTCTCTTGTAATTTAACAATGGCACAGCAATTTCCCCTTTACAAAAAAGAAAAGTTATATGAGACTTTTTTTTTTCGTGGGACATGAAGAGATTCAACATATTTCCAAGGATTTCTGGGGAAAACAGTCTGGCAGACATGGCTATCAACTCTTGGTAATACTTCACCAGGACCTTTCACCTTTACCTCTAAGTAATATGGTTGAAGCACCCTCTTGTATGCATCCACTGTGATCTCCACCAGGCCAACTTAAAGAGAAGAGACAGGGAGAATGCAGGGTACAGATTTCTCATGTCAAACTCAGCTGTGTCAGCTGTTTTCAATACTTTATGCTCTTGATGGCGAGTGGCATCAACCATATCATCTGTTTAACCAGATTCTGGCGCCAGTCAATTCACTTTTGCCCTGAATAACAGATAATCTCATTTAGCAGAGTTGCCTTACTATCTCTATGGCTATTTGTCATCTCCTCCCTAAAAGAAAGAAATTTGAAGCCATTTTGAGAATTAAGACTAAATGGGATGAATCTGCCTCTTAGGATATGAACTAGAAGAGATAAATGGTAAGTCTCCTTTCCTTGAATTTGAGCCATATGTCTCCTTAAGGTCCAAAATACATAAAGAATACACAGTCTGTATTTTAAGCTCCTCATCATTTGGACAAGAAAAGGCTTGTGTTAAATGAGCTCTTGTGCCACTGTGATTTAAAAGAGAAAGCTGGTCAAGCCCCTGAGCCATCATCCCATCTCTAAGCTACTGTTCTGGCTCAATATTTTTAGAATTTCACCAAAACCAGAGCCCTCAAGATACACAAAGGAGTACTTTGAAATGATGCCTCATATCTCCCTGCTTTGTCAGTCTGGGTACAGATTTGAAAGTTGAAAAGATGGGGGATTGAAAGTTCTCTTATGGCTATTCTGCTTAAATAGTGGCAGCATGCCCTAAGGATACCTTATTCCAAAAACAAAAACATCACCACTGTTACAAAAAATGCATAGAAAAAATGGAAATAATTTCAAATATTTTACCAGATTAGCTTTTAGAGTCAGATTTAATACCATTCATTAGGTGATATATTAGCCCAGTGTCTAACAGTCACAGCCACAGATGAAGACTCAGCTGATCTAAATTTTACATTGATCAAAAAGCTCCCTAGCCAAAACCCTTACAGTCTAAATACAGGTGATGATAGGCAGATAGGGATACCTGAGGGAAAACTAGTAAACAATAAAACAGCATCAATCAACAGGAGTAACTGTAGAAAAAAAATAACAGTGTTTACACTAGTTAATAGTTATCATTTGGAAGATACAAGTTCCAAACAAAAATTGACTCTGCTAAACAATTTTTTTTACTGTTAATATGTTACTACTATTAGCACTGCTATTTATTTTGTCATACTGCCACCATCACAGCTTGAAAATACCTTGCCATCTTGCCTGTTGTTTATAGTGAGCTGAGGAGCAGACCAGCCTCCTCATAGCTACAGAAGTTAAATTTTCATTTAACCGGAGGAAAAGTTTCTAGCACTCATGCACATGAAAGCCTGATTTTGAAAGCAAACCCGTGGACTCTGTCTTTGCCCTGCTGTAAACTGTGTGATGTAACAGCACAACCAGCAGCAAATGAGTGCAGGGGATTTCCATATTCACTGAGGATGGTGTGAGCTGACTGGGTCACTGTGACACCGACAGAACAAGGTATCGTTGCACTTTTCTAATGCACTTTCTAGGGAAAAACCTGAGATAATTAATACCAGAAAGGTTTCAAACACACAGCATCAACATGGGCTGATATTCCTGCAGAATGTGTGTCCAGGTGCAGGAAGCACACAGAAGACCACGCATGGTAACAGATCCCTTGCAGCTGAGAGCTGAAGTTAATTGCTCTATTAACTGAAAAAAAACTTCACCAGCTGGACACATTAAAAAAAAGGGAGTCAGGGAGTCTTCAAATGCACATAGACACCTACAAGCCAAATGTAGTTAAGAGCCAACAATCTGGAAGCTAATGGGGAAGGTTGTTCCCTCCCTGAGTGCTATCCAGCTTCTGGCAGAAATGCCACTGACCTTCATTTTACCCATACTACACACAGGGTGGAGGGTTAGGCTGGGTCCCACTGAAAAACTGCTGGGCCACTGAGCATGTTACCTTTCACCTTTCCTTTTTCTGTTTGTTTTAAATACATGTCTGATGGAGTTGTTCAGATGGCAGGACATCTGGTACAGTTTTCAGGCCCTGCTTTAATTTAATGATTTAATATCTAGTACAGAGGCTTGTTTTACCACAGGATTTTTTTGCCTCCCACACTTTTCTTTCTAATTGGAACTATGTAAATCATAGGCTGACAATGCTATCTAAATCATCTCTAGTACGTCTGCTATTCATTTAAATAAAAAATTAAAACTTTTTATTTCTGATTGTTATATCCTGGCCATAATAAGTTGCACATATATGATAAACATGGAGGTTTGCTGTGCTCTGTTAACTTAGTTTATGAAGCACACAAAGAGGGCCTAACAAGACAGCCTTCAATAAGTAATCTTCCTATTGTTGCTGTAAGACGAAACACTGGGTTATGTACTGCAAGATCTCAAGTCAGTTAAGGCATAAGCTTGAGACATATTGCATAGCAGTCCGGGCATAAGTTCCACAATGCTCCGCAGCTTCAGCCACTGAGCATCAGATAATGGAAGGCACAAAATTAATTAGAAAAGAAAGTGACCTAGCTCCATTCCCAGATGTGTCACTGACTTGTCACGTGCCTCGGAGCAAGCCACTCCCCGCAGCTGGGCTTCAGCTCTCTCTGCTTTGTCTGAGTGGTCTGTGTGAAAACAAATCCCCGGCTCTGAGGGAGAGGCGTGCCGTGAGCATGCAGTGCTCAAAAGCAGTAAGCACCCAATTGCAAGCATGTCCATTAAGTACTCCAGGGTACCCCAGCCACTTTGCTGTCATAGCATAAATAACATTAATTATACCAACAGGAGTTCATGAAAAAAACCACATTAAATTTATTGCTGTGTCAGCTGAGCTCATGTACTTTAAATATCAGCATATCTGACATCAAGAAGGAAATAAACCTATCCTTTCTACATGGCAATTATTATTTTAAATGCTGCTTTATCTTTATTCTTTTTGACTAGGATCAAATCAAGTAATATGGCAAGTGTCACAAAAAGCTCTAGGATTTTTTCATTAATAAGAAACAGCTGCATACAGCAGATCATGCTACCTTTAACAAGGGAACTTCTTAATCTTAGACATACAACTTAATAGAAGTCCTAAACATCTATTTCTTTGCCAATTCTTCCTTCAGGGATTGTTAAGAATTTGTGGAGTTGTTTTGAAAAGTAAAAGTTGACCTGATCCTTATGTGGGAAACAAGGAAGGTGCTTATTTGGGAAAGAAAACACACTCAGCAAGTCCTTAGCCTCGTCACCATTGCTCTTCACTCAGCTTTCATGCTCCATCTGCTAGAAGAGCAAAGCAGAAGAAGGGTGCTGGCCCCAGCCCTGCATCTATTCATCCGCCCTTTCTAGTCATTTTCCTGGCTGTGGGCAGTTCTGATTTCTGCCAGACAGCTTTCTCCTAGTCCCTAGACTTGATTCACGGGTTAGCAAGGGACAGGAAACTTCTGCCATAGACAGTGTGGGTGTGGCTGCCATGTCTGGAGGAGAGGAAAAGCCAAGGTGGGCCAGCATCCCTCTGGACAGAGACCTGTCGATAACACCCACCAGAGCAGGGAGCTGTGGGAATGCTGCCTGCGATGGCAATCCACACAGCCCGCAAGAGGACAGCAAAACAAACACCTAAAGGGCAAACTTAAGCATGCCTCTCCCCCAGATCTTGTCCTTTCTATCAACACTGACAGTTGAGTCCCCCAAAAGTTTCAAAGTAGCTGAGCTGAGAATATCTGCACAGAGCACTCAGCATTATGTTGACTGCAATAAGGATGGCAACTTACAAGATTCTAAGTTTTCTTGCTAAAAAGATCTTGCTTCAGATCCTAAACCCGCACTCAGGTTGGGAGCCGACGAAAACAATCCAGGTTTTAGGGAGTTTAAATGTACTGAAATCAAGCCATTTTTGTGGATATCACTTTAGACTGCAGGAGAAACTGACACCCCTACAATGTATTTAGAATAAACAAATGATGTCACATAATATCAAGCCAAATGTTATAAAGGGCCTTGATGGGAGACAGCTCTTGGGTCACCCTACTAAATCATCTTCAGGCTAGAGTAATCCCCCCAAAAAAGATCAGAAACTGTTCTAGAGACTAGTCTTCAATTTGCTATCAAAGCTTTGTGTACTTGGATCTTATTATGCAGGGAATTGACATTTGGAGCAGCATGAGTGGAAAAAGAAGTGATTACAGAAACTTCCATCCTGGCATTTCCAGGTGGCTCAGGAAGAGCTTTCTTCAGCTGAGGGAAAGGATTCAGTCTCAGCTTCCTGCACAGGCAAACTTTTCAGCTCAAAAGCCATGATGGACACTCCTGTTCTACACACAGCATCTCCCACTTTCTCCCACGGCACCTGAGCAGCTCTGTGTGTGCTGAAGCATAAAGACCAGCCGAGAGTGCAACCAGCCTTTGTCTGAGGGATAAGCACAACATCTACGTGCCAACTCACTTCGTCTGAGGGGAGGCAGAAGGGTGTAAACCTCCCAGCAGACAGTTGAGAAGATCACCCCAGCAGTGTCTACTTGCCTCCCAAAATTCACACCCCCAAAGGATGAGCTGGTTGAAAGGGCCTTAAGCCACAAAACGTATTTCTTCTTTATTCTCTCTCTCTGCCTTCCAGGCTGCTGCCCAGCCCCCTGTGGGCAGCGCCGGGTGTGTCCCTCCTGCCCACCCTCTCTCCCTCTGCTCTGGCACGGCTTTGCCACGCACTGCCCGAGGGCAGAAGGGGCTGAGGTGGGCGAGTAGCTCTGCTTTTACCTGCTCTGGTCCCAGTTGGCAGCAAAAAGGACGAGGATCTTCCTGCCGTAGTGGTCCAGGTTGGCCAGCCCGCCGGGGAAACCATCCTTCAGCGCTTGTTTGATGCCCGGGTCTGTGGCCTTGAAGCTCTTAAACATGTCCAGGTTCTGCTGGCGATATTCAAAGTATTGGGCCAGGAGGCGAAACGCCTCGAAGTGCTGAAACTTCCTGGCCCTCAGAAACCGCAGGATGAAGGCATCGTCGGTGCGGAGGAAGCCGATGTCCGGCCGGGTGATGACCATGTCCCGCACCTCCTGGATGTCCTGGTGCAAGGTGTCGGGGTTCTCGTTTAGCTCCAGCCGGGCTTTCTCCAGAGTCTCCGGGGAGAGACCTGCCTGCAAATGAGTCATGGCGCTGCCCTCCTCCTCCTCCTCCCCGGCTCTGCTGCCTGCGCTCCTCAGCCTCCCGGCCGCTCGCCCCCCGGAGGCGGGGTGCCCCGGCACGGCCGGCCGCCGCTCCCCCGCCCCGCCGGGCCTCGCCCCGCCGCTCCCCGGCCCCGCCGCCGCGGCCAGTCCGTCCGCCGAGCTGCGAGCGGCTCCCAGGCAGCCGGGTCCCGGGGGGGGGGCTGGCACCGAGACTGCCCCCGGGCTGCTGGCGGAGGCGCGTTATCTCTCTGACATAGCGCCCTCCCCGCCGCGGGGTCCAACGCGCCGCATCATCCCCGCAGCCGCTCCGCGGAGGCGCCGAAACCCGCCGGGAACGGGGCTGCGGGCTGCCGGCTGCTGCTCACCGCCCGCCCCCGCCGGTGCCGCTGCCGGTGCGGATCTCGGGCAGGGCGGCAGCGCGGAGCCCGGTCGCTAGGCAGGGCGAGCGGCGCCTGGGGATGCTCCCCTGGCCCGGGGCGCGCAGGGGAGATGCCCTCCCCGGAGCAGCACCATTTACGTAAGATCAGCGCTCGCCCCGCTTCAGAAGCGTCTCCCTGGATTTGAGGGAGGGTTAAGAAGAAAAAAAAAAAAAAAAGGCAGCACCACCACCAAACTAAAAAAAGCCAGCGAGGAGGAGGAGCAGGAAAGCCGATCCGCAGGTACTTCGCCGGTTACTGCTGCCGAAGCGCCTCCCGCTCGCCGGCGCGGAGCCCGGAAAGCCAGACGGAGCCTCGGCCTGGAGGATGCTCGTGCCCCCCTCCCGCGCCCTCCTCCGCTCCCCGCCCCGCTCTCAGACGGCACCGGCGGGCGCGGGGCTGCCTGATGCGCGGCCCCGCCTTGCGCGCGCACCCGCTCGGGCCCGCGCCCGCTCGCGCTCGGGAGCGCGCCCGCCGCGCTGCGCCCCCGGCCGCGGAGGCAGCCTCGCCGCCCCCTGCGCAGCGCGGCCCGAGGGGTGCGGGGCTCCCTACCGAGGAGGAGGAGGAGGGGGCGTTTGCGGAGCCGCGCCGCCGGCGCCGGGGGTCGCGGAAGAAGATGGTGGTGGCCCGGTGCGGGGCGATGGCCGGAGGGCTGCGGGGTCAGGGAGGCCACCCCTAAGCCCCCACGGAGCGTCCCGCGGGAGTCGGACCAAGCGCCCGGTCTCGGGGTCGTGACAGTAGCGAGATACTGTTCATCCAGCGGTGGTTTTCCGAGCAGTCATCTCTTGTGACTGAATTTCCTAACGTGAAGCACTGTGAGCTTAAAAATCTGGGAATAAAATAAAGCAGCCCTCTTTTGTGGCCTCGTGTTGGAGGCGGCGTGTCTTCAATTGCATTATATTGCAAAGGGCAAAAATATCTTCTGTGTGCAGAATATTTCAGCGAGGAAAGATGTCTTTTTTCATGCAGGAAAGTTTGATGCTGCAGTCTCTTTTGGGGAAAAGTTCCCACTGAAAAGCATTTGCCCTTTGTCTGTAGGACTGGACCTTCCCGATGCAAATACACCTGTGAAAAATCGAGCTTACACAAAAGACACGGCAAACGTGGGAAAGCCTGCAACATGTACCTCCTCCTCCTTCCTATGGGAAGAGCAGCTCTTTGGTACAGCATTGGACTCCTTTCCCAAGGTGGCAAAGCCAGAGCACGCAGGCTGAATTTCTGAAAAGGCACGGAGGTCCCTGATCCGTTCACAGGGTAGATATGGGGAATACACCAGAACAAAGTATAGGATGGGTTCTCAGGCAAATAGCGGGGCTCATAGAAACATTTCAGTGACAGCCAGCATGGTCTGCAGCCCATCACCAGGTGCTTGGCAGCAGGAGGGAGCCCTCTGCAAGGAGCAGTGAGCAATGCTTAGGCAGCAATTGTCGTTCTTTTGGAGGCTGAAGAGAGTGTTTTTGGCTTTACTGGATTTTATATGGGTTCCTGAGCTGGGACCAGACTTCTCATGTCCTAGCTTAAGGAGAAACTTTTGGAAGGACCACTCTAATAATGCCCAGTCATTGTGCCCCAGCTCTATTCAGTCTGAATTTCATGATGTGATTTGAGAGGTCTCACAAGAGAGAAAGATATGCTATCTATCTAAGGGCTGAATCACTCTCTAAAAACGCTTATTTCTCTTTGTCTGATAAAATGACTTTAAATTACCCCCTTTTTGTAGATGTGATTCATCTGGGTTGATATCTTTTTCTTAGAGCAGTTATTGCTCCAGAAATAGTTTGTGCACTTTTTTTATTATTTTCTATTTTTCTGAGATCTTCATTTCCCTTTTGCTCTTACTATCTTCCTCTACATTACCTCCGCAGAGAGCCTTTCAGAATAGCAGTTTCCATCACCCCTGTGGAACAAACTGCCAGACTTTTCCTGCCATCATTTTCCATTTCTGATGCTTCTGCTCTGCCTTTTCCATTGCAACTAAGCTAATAAAAGAGTAGGTCATGTGACAAGTAACTTAAATTCACTCAGTGAGAGGCGAGTTGCAGGCATTTTGTGTCTGGTAAAATCCTGTCTGTGACCTTGTAGTGGGCTCCTGCTGGCTGAATGCCAGACACCCAGGAAAGCCACTTCTCCCTGCCCTCCACAGCTGGACAGGTGAGAGAAAATATAACAAAGGGTTCATGAGTTGAGATAAGGACCAGGAGAGATCATTCATCAAATACTGTCAGGGGCAAAACAGGTTCAAATTAGAGATATTTGTTGAATTTATTACTAAAAAAATCAGAGCAGGATAATGAGAAGTAAAATAAGACCTCTGCACACTTCCCTCCTTCCTAGCTCTACCTCCTCTCCCAATGCCGCTGGGTGACAGGGAATGGGAATTATGGTCAGTTCATCACACATTGTTTCTGCCACTGCTTGGGGAGAGGAGTCCTTTCCTTGCTCCATTGTGGGGCCCCTCCCATAGGAGACAGTTTCCCATGAATTTCTCCAATGTGAGTCCATCCCATGGGCACAGTCCTCCTCAAACTGCTGCAATGGAGATCACTCTTCCACAGGGTCCAGTGCTTGAAGGACAGGCTTCTCCAGTGTGGGTCCCCCATGGGATCACAAGTTCTACCAGGAAACTAGGTCCAGTGTGGGCTCCTCTTTCCATGGGTCTGCAGGTCTCTGTCAGGAGCCTGCCCCAGTACAGACGTCCCATGGGGTCACAGCCTCCTCTCGGGCATCTCCAACCTGGGCTCCTCCATGGGCACAGGTGGGTTTCTGTGTCACTGTGGAGCTCCCTGGGCTGCAGGGGCACAGCTGCCCCGCCATGGTCTGCACCAGGGGCTGCAGAGAAATCCCAGCTCTGGTGCTTGGAGCACCTCCTGCCCCTCCTTCTGCGCTGACCTTGGTGTCTGCAGGGCTGTTCCTCCCACATATTCTCACACTGCTCTTCTCCAGCTGCAAATACAACTGTGCAGGAACTTTTTTTTTCTCCTGTTAAATCTGTTACCCCAGAGGTGTCACCACCATTTCTGATGGGCTCAGCCTTGGCCAGCACTGAGTCCATCCTGGAGCCCACTGGCATTGGCTCTGCTGGACTTGGAGGAAGCTTCTGGCAACTTCTCACAGAAGCCATCCCTGTAGCTCTCCTGCTACCAAACCCTGGCTGTACAAACCCAATACAGACTCCTAGTAACACAATCCTTAATCTGCTTTAGTTTTCTTTCGCAAGTGGAAACATAACACATATATTAGATTTTCTCCTTTATTCCAGAGCATAAATGTACTGAACAGGGGGAAAAAAAAGCAAGCTGGCCAAAATTAAAAAGCTGAAAATTTTGACAGGAAAGGCTATTTCTAAAGTTCTTAATTTAAAGACAAAAGAAAAACAAAAACAATGAAAGAAAGAAAAGAAAAAAAAGAAAATACATGGAATTTGTCTGGAAACTTTCGTTATTGTTCCGTTTTTTGGTTTTCCCCATTTTGACCATATTTAAGCCATTCTTCTAACCCTTTTTAAAATAATAATAATAATAATAATATTAAA
>VZDJ01007749.1:50338560-50362307 GCA_008694505.1 Cyanoderma ruficeps
TAATAATAATAATAATAATAATAAAGTCCAGAAAAACATAGGGAAAAGTATGAAAGAAGAGAATAATTGGAAGGATGTATTGAAGGAAGAAGAAATATTGAAGCCAAATAAATTAAATTCATCAAAAACTCTCCATTTTGTATACGCTTCCTTTTTAAAGAAAGGGTCAGTCTCCATAAAAATGGATTTAATAATTTATCAGTTTCTAAATTATTCTTTGCCATATTAAAATGAGATTCACTGAATTTGAACAGCATTTCAAGAAAATCTTTTGGCAATGAATTGTTGAAAGATAGATCAAAACACCTTGGTGGAGGGCAGTGTGGAGGTGGAAGGAGGTGCTTTAGCTATCTCTTTCCTGAAGTGAGTAGATTTAGGAGGTGGACACTATGAAAAGCACACATAGCAAGGCAGCCTGAAGGCAGAGTAGGTGAAAGAACAAGGTATTGGTCATGTTCTATCTGAGCCACAGACAATAATAAATAATAACTTCTTTTTTTTCCCAGTATTTTGAGATCTTGCATGTAAACACACAGAAGATCTGCTGTAAATACAAATAATATGGTAGAAGCAATAAAAAACTCTGTCACCTATATGCAGATTTATCAAACCAATTAAATAGGATAATGAAAAAATATGTGCTTTCCAATATGCTCCCCCACCAAAATCATGAGGGGAAAAATGGAGCCACCAATGCAATTAGATGCAACCTACTGATGGCAGAGTGTAATTTATTTATTGTGCACATGCACTTTTCCCTCTATAAAACAGTAGGGGTGTCTGACTAAATCCATTATGTAAATCTCAGCATCTTTTCACTTGCACTTAGAAACTATTATTTTTCTTTGAGGCTTTTATAGTCACTTTTTCCTGAACTTGATACAATTAAAATTCAAGTGCTCTGCAATTCTACAAGCACTGCAGTTAGGTACCTGATTTGAAATAAAACTTAAACACAAATAAGGCACAAAGATGTTTGTGTAGGTGTTTGATATCAGAGATTTTAACTCACATTCAGAATTAAATTGTTTAAAATCAGCAATAGAACAATGTATTAAAAATAGAATGCAGAAATAAAACTTAAAAAAAAATTACTCTTTGTGCATAAGAAAATTACTGTCTTAAGACCAACACTAGTACCACACTTTCTCTGAACTGCTTTAAGATCCTAGACAGTTCTTGCTGCTCTCTTTGATTTAGAGTAAGATCATCCTCAGCATCCTGCTCTGGGCATTCCTTCAAGACAGTTGTTCACTTAGGATCAATTTTCCAAGACAGTCTGTCTTATATAGCAGTGATATAGCTAAAGAGCTGAGAAAGAAGTTTGAAAGTATATATGACCAGGAATGTATATGCTCACAACTTCATTCAGGTGTTTTAAGACCATAAGAACACCTATATGTGGTCTGAACAATCTTTGTCAGTTCATAGTGTGCCTCCAGAGTGGCTTAATGTGGCAGCCTCAGAAACAGTATCAGCTAGTGTTAGGCTCTGTGACTCCTGAAATGTTTTCTTCAGTGTGAGTTAATCTTTGAAGTCTGCAATGACTTAATATGTTCCTGTATTACAACTGGGACTTAGCAACTGATTATAAAATCAGAGCATGACTTGGGTCAGAAGGTATCTTAAAGGTCATCTAGTTCCATCTCTCGTGCCATGAACAGGGATGCCACCACCAGATCAGGTTGGTCAAAGCTCTGTCCAAATGGGCCTTGAACACTTCCAGGGATGAGGCTTCCACGACACCTCTTGAGCAACCTGTTCCAGTGTCTCATCACCCTCACAGGAGAGAATTTCTTCCTAATATTTAATGTAAACCCACCCTCTTTCAGTCTAACATCATTACCCCTTGTTCCATTGCTTGTGAAAAGTGATCCTTAACCCCTGTCAAAAGTCCCTCTTCAGCTCTTGCAGGCCCCCTTTAGGCACTGGAAGGCTGCTATAATGTCTTCCCAGAACCTTAATGATCCCATTCAGGAGTTGTCTCACTACATATAACTAATAAAACTTCCCAGTTTTAATCTCAGTGGAAGCCACGTGAAGTTGTGGATTAGCTCAGATCTCATTCTGTAACTAGGTGAGTTATAAGGAATGCAGCCCTGTGTCTGAGCATGATGGGAGCTCTTTACTTAATCATATTTGTAGAAAATTTCAGGATGTTTGACCTAGAAAGTCCCATTATATCTGAAACAAAGGAACTTCTAGAACTGAGCTCTGTAGGAAATCTGTCTGCAACTCCAGATGCCAACTGGCTGAAAAATTGGCTTCTGAGAACAAACTAGGCATCTGTCTTTTCTTCATCACCATAGGTCTCCAACAACATAAGGATAAATAGCTTTACAGGAGACAAGGCATAGCATCAGACCCTAATCAGAGAAATATTTCAGTATGACAAGCCTACTCAGAGAATCATAAAAAAAAAATAAAACTGGAAGGTATTTTAAGAGATTGCCTAGTTTATCTATCCCCCATCCTGATGGATGTTTGTCTGAATGGCACTTAAAACTTCCAGCAGCTGATACTCCATAGCTTTTCTACACAGTCTGTCCCAGAGTTTTACTATCCATTCAGTACATTTTTTCCAATGCCGAGCCTATCAATCAATTGCTGCAATTTATCCCCCCCCTTTTTTTTTCTAATCTTATTTACTGTAGATTGACAATGATTTATTTCTTTATTTGGAGACTGGTATAAAGTCTAAGGTAAAATCTCCTCCTTTTTTTAGCTGCACAGCCTTTGTTCTGGCCTTTAAAACACTTCAGATGTACAATGTGAGGGGATGGGTGTCAGGAGGGCATTAGCATCCTGGGAACAACATTTGGAGGGGTGTCCCTTTCCTATGTACAAGAGGTTTTTACTTTATTTATGCAATCCTTAGTGTTGGGATAGACGGACTTCCAGAGCTGTAGTTGTAAGTAGCAATAATTAATCTGTGATTTAGAAAATCCAGCATCTCACAAACAGATGATACACAAAAGTGAAAGTTTCACCTGGCAATATCACCAACACAAATATCTTAACTGCTGTATAAATTTCAAAAACCAACCAAACAAACCAAACTTAGGCAACTGCAGGACTCTATCAAGCAAGTTCAAACATTAGTTTAGTGTTAATAAAAAAGGTATCTATAAATGCAATGAATTTCATTGTTATTTTAATACCACATTAACTGGGAACAAAGCACTCAGGCATATTTCACTGCTATAGAAATTTGCATCACAGAGATATGTAGGGAATAAAAGATAATGAATTCATAACTGAGCCAATACTTCCAGTAAGCTTAGTCAAATGATGAGTTAGGACACTAAACATTCCATAGTTTTGGTACATAATTAATATAGAATGCTGAAGAATGCTAAGGTTGGAATAAATGTACATTTTATTAAAAATGCATGAATGCAGTCCTGGAACAAAATTATTCATTAAATCATTTTTAATGCAGATATGAGAACGACATATAAGTCTGAAAAGCTTTCAGTGATGAGCTGTGCCTTGGGTTTCTTGAAGTCAATATTCAGACTTGCATACCAAAGTAGAAGGTGATCATTTTTGTCCTTGAACACGTCCCAGCACATGCATCAGATGGATGAGAACCACAGTTTTGGATGCGATGTAGAATGACAAATCTCAGTTCTTTCATTATACTGGCATTACCTATGCCAGAATAACTGCAAATTCATGTCATTGGAAAATCAGGTAATGTTTGGTTTGGCTGCACAAAGTACGTGTGTCTGTGATTTCCATATGCCTCATCAGTTTACAGCTCAGGAAGCTGAGTACCTTCCAAACTAGTATCAGCTATTTTCTTCAAATCCTAGTCAGAGAGATGCTGTAGGATGGATTCAGTGCTGTGAAGGTACTCAGAAAAATCCTTTGCCAAATCTGGGGGCATGTTATCATCTTTTCAAGTGTGGTTATGGGAAACTTCAGTGTCTCCAGCTTTAAAATCTCCCGTTGGATTTTCTTTTAGAGTAAGTTGCAGCTTTCATCTGACTGGAAATACTACCTTGCTTCGTTTCGTGAAGAAGGGTCTTCTGTTCCTGAAAATCCAGCCTTTGAAAAGCTGTCAGTGGCTTATTGCTCTCCTGGCTTATTTTTCTGTCTGTCTGTGTGTTTTTCTAGCTATTTATCTTGTTTAGACCTCATTTTCTACCAAAAAAAGTAAGCATTTCCTATTATATACTGGCTGCAGGCTCTCATTTCCTGATATTTCTTCATAATATTTTTGATGCCTGCTTTGTCCACATGGTCAGATAACTCTGCAGGTCCTCACTGGAAGTCTGTTTTACCTGCTGTGTGACATGGATCCCTGCTGGCACACACAGCATCACACATTTTATCTCTAGAGGTGGCGCTTTGTACCACATCATATTTCTTGATAAGACACACAGGTTTGTTTGTTTTTTTTTTTCTCTTTAACATAGTATCTCCTGAAGGCTATTTTTCCCTTGATAGGAAGTTTCATAAACAGTTCCATAGGTACTCCTTGGTACACTATTATTCTTAGTGTTCTCTGGGCAAACTTAATTCAAGTCATACCCACTGCAATAATGATATATGTGACTCTGGCAGTTGCAAGCTGGATGCAATGTCTGACATTAATCCTACAGTATCACCACACCATTTCTGGCACTGTTTGATCCCCAACATCTAGACGCAATAACAAATCTGTCATCGTTGACTTGGTTACAGCCACTGATCAGATTACTTGGTGCAACCTGCAGCTGAGCTCTGCGTAAACATTCACATCACCCTTTCACACACAGCAGCCTTAAACCACCTCCTTTCTGCAGATTATTTTCATCTGCTACAACAATACAGTATGGATAGAAACATCCATTCTGATCTTAAAGGTCATCATTTATACCCTTTTGAATTACGGAGTTTGTGAATTTGGCTTGATTCTGTCAGTTACTTTGAAATATCAGAAACTGCTTGAAAGGAAAGCAATTGAATAAAGCTGAAGTCAGCCTGTTCTCCTGTGGCATCATTTTCAGCTTGTTCAGCAAAAAGTACTTGCACTCCATCACAGCACAAATACTTCAGTCACAAGATAATGTAACTACCATAGGCTCTCTTTAGTGACATAGTTTCATTAGGACTTTCCAGTTTTCTCCTTTATTTGAAAACTTGGTACATTATCCATATATTTTGTGATTTTCTGTTTTGTTTGTGGAGAATATCATGAAGGATGATGAAGCTTGCTGCCTTTTAAATTTGTCTCTAGCATTTTTTTTTTTCAGTTAAAGAATTCAGGCTGTTTGAGAGCTTCATCTATTTACTAAGTCAAAAACCAGATTGCGCCCAAAAGCTATCGAGTGGCAAAATTGCCTTATGCTGTAACTTGTTTCAAAATAAATGGAGCCATTGAAAGTCATTAAACCAGAATGGGAAGAAAGGTGGCCTTATTTTCTAAACTTACACACATGGAGAGCTTGTTGTCACAGCCCCTTACAGACTGTAATGGTAGGAGGCAACAAAAGTTCAATTCTCTTTGAAAACACTGATGGAAACAGCTCAATGCTAACAAATGTAGACACTTTAGGTTTTGGAAATGAACTCCATTCTGCTACTGCTGCAGGTGATTTGATTTTAGTACTTTAAAAATGTCACTTAGGATTCAACTCTGTTGCCAAAGCACAATCATTTAGAGTCTTTTGAGACACCTTCAGAAATGGCACTTGGTCTTCAGCCCAGCCCTATGCAGGTGCCATCTGTATCTCAGGGAATCTCACTTGATGGTGGACACCTGCCTTCTGAAAAGCAAATTAAGTGCTATGAAATAGTAACGATGTAGGATTGCATGTTTACTTTCAGTCCAGCTTGAACACTTAGCTTATTTTTTGGTTGTCAGACTGTTTGTAGAGAGACTGTAGAATGGTAGGAGGTGAAAAGAACACCTACACCTGATCTGCTAATTAGACAGACAAGCAACTACTTTTAGTTTTGCTTAAGTCTAAGGTCCCTTTGTCACTGACAAATTCAAAGGACAAGTACAGAGTTAGATGGCTGCTGAGCACTTTTAATAAACCCCTGAGGTCTTTCCAGGCACTGTTTGATTCACACTAGAGACTAAACAACAGAAGATTCATAGGCTGCATGGCGCACCTTTCTTCTCTGCAGTGATTTTGCCCAGAAGACAGGAGCAAAAAAGAGCTGAGGCTGCACTGAGGCACACAGACATATCGGCAGCAACAAAGGGAACCCTTTTTGTTGAACTCAGATGACCCAGAGAGAAACCCCAACATCTTCTACAGTTGTCCTTGGTGACTGAGAGACCACCAGGTAGAAGAGATGAAGAGATGCACTTTCAAACAGCTGAGATTATCAGAGGACTGAGCTTGTTCAGGACTAAGAGAAGAAATTGTGAGCTCATTTGTCTGTCACCGATTGGAAGTGTAGGTAAACAAATGGAATCAAGAGGTAACACCGTGGTTTGGCCAGGGCTCAGCAGGCTTTTTTGCCCTAGCAGTACTAAAGGTGAGGTACCTTGCTATCTTCTCTTTCAGACTCACCAAGTTTACCAAAGAGCCTGGAGAGGACCTGAGACCTAACCCAATAGGCTCTGTGAATAAAAATAAAATATGATCTGCATTTGACCAGTCTCTTGTATAGCCATAAACTGCCCCCAAGCCTTTTTCTACCTCTGTAAATTCTTTTGAACACAGGTGTTCTTTTCTGACCTTTAGCTCTCAGCTTGTTTCAGTGGATTATCTTCATGAGGTGATAGCAGCAAATCTAGAACTAATTTACTTGTTTTCACACATCAGTGCTATGAAAATATCATACTGACGTGAAGTCTTGGTCCACAAAGTGAGAGGGACTTTTCATGCTGCCTTTGAGAAGTAAGAGAATTTACTCAGTTCTTAAACTTCTGTAGGAATACTTCTTGCAACACTTAGATATATAATACTTCTTGCAACATTTCTTGCAAAGCTTAGAGTAACACAGAAGTCCTCATAATCTTAAAAATATATGGTTCTCTAAAGCACAATTTTCATGAAAAGTTTAACTGCCATACTGTTGAGAGTGAAATGAAAACAATTATATATATACCACAGTGCTAACTAAGAAAACTACTGCTAAGGAATTGGCAAAATTCAGAGACAGGTAAAACCTGAATCATCAGATGAAATAAGTGTCTTCTCAGAGTCTGAATATTTTGTCACAAGTTCATAGAAAATGCATCTGAATGAATAGAAAATGCTACTGATTAAGCAGCAGGTGTACTTCCACATGTTCTTTGCCTTTCAAGAAAATGGGCATTGTATCATATGAAAAGGCACTTTGTTTATTGGACAAAAGGCATTTGATATTCTAGCACCATAAAAGTGTTAAGTAAATCTTTGAATGCCTCAAGTCAGAATGCCATCAGATTTTAAACTATCAGGAGCACACTAAATGAGTCCAGGATATGCCCATGCCTGTTGTGAGAGAACTTTGCAAAATTAATTCTGAAAGGACATTTGGCACAAGCAGCATCTCTGACTTCCCTCATACAATTTCATATTCTGTGGCATGGAGGTAAATTTCAGTTTAGCACAAAAACATTCAGCTTCTTAGCTGCCACAAATGTTAATGAGAATCTTTTGGCTAAACCTCTTCCTTCAAATTGAAAAGTTTACATTTAAAGGTCAGAAGGTTTCCATGGCATTTGAAGACAATGAAACATATTCCCAGGGCACTCTTTATTCTGCCACAGAAAATCAAGTTACTGAGACTGAAAAATCCTCCCAGTTGCATTTATTATGGTTTATAAAGAACAGAAAGCAACATTGATTTTTAAAATATCAAAAATCGAGGCAGATTCTCCTGCATTTTACTCCAAAAATAACCACAAAAGCAAACTGAGTCTGTACCAAAAACGAACAATTCAGAAGTATTTCTAAGCTTGCAAGTTTGGGTGAGGTACACGGATGGTTTTGGACAGGTTTCTACCTGCCAAGTTTGTTTCTACAGTGAAGCAATGGCAAAACCAACAAAAAAAGTCAAGAAACTCATGTACACTCTAATGCTGTTACATACATATAAGCCAAAAAAATAAAGTGGACAGCCCCTAAATGGGCTTGAGATTTTTGGGTGGGGTTTTATGAAAATCATTGTTTAAACATCCAAAACACTCTCAGGTAGACTGTTGTGGAGAAAAGGATGACACAGAAGTCTCTCTGCTCTCAGGAGCTGAATGTGTCCTATAATTTGAATATGGCCATTTATCTGATTCTGTAGGATTTTTGGCAATGGGCTTCAGGAGAGTTGTGAAAGGCATGCAATACTTTTCTCTTCAGAGAAACAATTACTTTGTGACAGGTAGCTCGCATTTCTTGCCATTTAATACACAGCAACCCTCCTAAAATGCAGTGATCGGTCCAAAAGGATTGGAACAAGAATGGAATAGCATCTTCTCTATTACTTTTTCACAACGTTATCCCACAGAATCTGTCCAGGCACAGATTTAAAGCTCTTTTCTTCAGATAGCTGCAGCAGCAAATTGGTTCTGTCTTTCACAACTTTATGAAAAAGTGTTACAAAAATATAATTCTCCTAAAGGTGCCCTACCATCATCTGTATTAAAAATGCTAATATTTCCTGAAGAAGCAAGAAAGAAAAGTAGATAATTGGATTTTCTTCTGCTTGTCAGGAACATACCACTCAACACCAGGCACTGAATGGAAGAGATACCACTGTTGGTAAGTCATGGTAATTGAACAGCTGACCTAAAAGGTCATTTGACTGTGAACAATAGGGATCTGCTAAGAGTTTATCACTGCTCCTGATTATATCATCAAAGCCTTGCTTAGAAAAAGTCACAAATGCTTCAGAGGAGCAAGCACTTTCTTCTGTTATCTGGATTTTTATTCATGTAACTACACTAACCTTAAAAGAATTATCTGTGATTTATAGTAACCGGAGATAAGAATCCAGACAAAGATTGCTTCTTTAAGTTAGATCTGTGTCCCATCTATTCCATGGGGCTATTTCAATCTAAATTTAATAAAACTGGATATGTTCTGTTTGGGCATAAATACAGATTAAAGACAAACCAGAATGTGTTCTTGATGAAAATTGACACAAGAGGAGCTGCATTAACTGAATGTCTAAGGTAATAAATGGTGGACAATGCTGAAAATACTCCTCCATGAGCCAGACAAATCACAAGTGTAAGAAATCTTGTTCTATCCACTAGCATTCTTATACGGATCTTTTGTTAAACTTTGGATACTGAAAAAAATTTCCTCAATAAAAGGCAGAGCCCATTCTCCAGCAACCTTGTACTCATGATGAGGAATTTGAAAAAAACAGGAGTATTTTTTCCTGTTCTTTGCATTCTGTTCATGCAAAATAAGGCAAATCTTTTTTTTCTTTGTAATAGTTTCAGTAGTTTCTAATGTGCCTTTATTGAAGAGTGTTGATTTTGAAATGTGCTGCTTTCATGTTCCATATTGGCTTTTATTGTTTCCTATCTTTTTATCTGTACTCCTTTCTCTTCTGTGTCACTAACTCTCACCACATTCATCCCTTTTCTTTAATACCACTTAGATTGGTGGCTTGCACAGGAAAAAAAGGAATGAAGGTGAAGGAAAATTAAAAGAATAAGAAAAGGAAAATTGAGAAGAAATAAAAGATAATGCATAAATCAATATTATAGTGTAAGTTAAATAAGGAAAAAAAGAGATCTTTTTAAATAAAGTGCCTAATCTTCTGAAAGATTTGTCAGCTGTATTTTCTGAGGTCATTTAACCCCAGTTTCTCTGTTCTGTATGTCACTACAATAAGTATCATAACTATCAACTCCAAAAGGCAGTAATCCTGGGTTAGGAAAACAGGGCAGACCTGTCACTAGGGTTTGACTACAGGCCCCATTCCTTCTGGGCAGCACATCCCACACTGAACCCACTGCACCATGTAGGAGGACTCCCAGTTTATGACAAATGCCATCATGGTGGTGGCTGTACTGAAGTCAGTGCCCACAAGGAAGTGTCCCAGAGCACCTGATCGTCATCCTGAGTGGGGGGCACCATTTGCATTCAGACTTCCCAAGAGCCAAGTGCTTTTCAAAGTGATTCTCTCCTATTCAAAGTCATCAGTTACTGAGTGAAGGCCAGTGCCAAAACTGTGGCTAGGAATCTGAGCCACTGCACTCCTTCTTCCCTTGTGCAGTTCCTTCCACAAATGTTATATAATAATAAGTATTAAACTTCCAAATAACATTAGGCACATTAGCATTATTCCCACTGAAAATTTGTGCCTGTTCTTGGTTACTTAGAAAAGGTCTCATTTGAGAATGCTGTGGCCACTCAAGCCAGCTGCTTCTGACTTCCAGGGTATGCTAGCTCTTTTTACCCAGTAGCGACTATGATTTCCCCAGTTTTACTCTGAATTTGTGTCTTCAGTACTGCAAGTTATCTATATGACAAGCTTGCTCAAGTGAATTTGATGTGCCGTTGAAGTGTTGGAAATAAGCTTACAGATGTTTAGAAAATTAAACTTGACCTTTCAAACCTGTGGAAAATCATATTTCATACTACAACTCCTTGCCATGTAAGCTCCAGCTACCGATGATTAGTAAGCAGAGATAACATCAACTAATTTAACACAATGCTCTCAGAAACATCATTGTTTCTTTATTGACATCTACTTTTATTCCAGTTGTTTTTTTCTCTATGACATATCTGCATAGACAGCTGACATATCCACATCAGCATTTGTGACAAATGGCAGTGAAGGTACGTTGCCATGATATGAATGTCAAACTGCATGGACACAGATACGGAATGTCAGCTTTCCAGTTCTGAAGTGGAGAGTCTCCGTTTTAAAATAAAACCCACTCAGAATGACAAATATTCAAAGGGATATGTTAGCTAAATGCTGCAGTTTGATTTAGTTTCTATCAAAGTCAGTGGTTTATCTTTGGATAGTTACCATTTTTCAGAGTGTGCTGATCTGTAGTTCCTTTGAGCATTACTGCTTGGACATAATTGGCAATATAACTGAATGATCAGGGTTAGTGATGCCAGCGAACATTTTCTTCGGAAGAGCAACATAAAGCACTCGGATCAGTAACAGTAGAAATTACATCATCAGTAACTGCCAAAAAAGAGAAGTCTCCTTTTATTATTATATAAGAGCACATATATGAGCTTTCATGCTCTACTGATCTTGTATTTCTAATACAAAACTTCAGAATGTCCCTTGTTGCCTCTTTCTTACATGCTGGTGGAATGATGGGTTTTGTATCAATCCTTTAAAAACGCTTATTACAGAACTCTCATGATGGAAACCAGAGTCAACCTTCAGCCCACTGAAGTCAGAATAAAGAGTCTAATTAATTTCAGTGAACACTTTATTGCATCCTAAACACACATATCTCTTGGCATAGCTATGAAAATAGTTGGAAATCAATTAAACTTATCAAGACTTGAGGAGCTAACTGGCCACTTTCCCATGATTTCTCTTTTCAGTTAGTATAGTAGTGGGAGGTAATGGGACAGACTTGACACTTGGCATTTTCTTTTCCTTCTCCGTCTTTGCAGAATTATGCCCGGCACCCTCAGGCTGTCGCGGAGGTGTCTGCAGAGGGCAAAGCAGAAGAAATGCACACAGGAAAAATGAAAGGTGATTCCGGCAGACAACAGACTCCTGTTAGTCTGTCAAAAGAATTTGTGCTTTAGGTATTTTTGCCACCATTCTTGTCAGCTTCAAGTTGGCATCTTGGGAGTTTACAGAAGTCCTTGTCAGAATAATAAAAGCAGAATTATAGAAAGAGAAATGAAGGAGACAATGCAAAGGGAGAGACTTAAGTTTAATTGTGAAACTGCACTTTTCCATTTCAATGTTTTTTCTGCTAGCTGGTCTCAAGCTGACACTTGATTCTTGTAGGTGTCCTTTAGCACAGCTAGATTACAGAAGTGGAAGGAAAACTGAGGGAGGAAAATTTCTTGGGCATGATGAGGAGTTGGGCTCTTTCTCTGTGCAGAGAAATTAACTCTCCTTGGAAAATCCTCCCTGAAAGGATACAGGATAGTTAAGTGTTTTGGTTTTCTATTTGTTTGATTTTTTGGTGGTTTGGTTTTTTCTTTTTTCTTTTTTCTTTGTTTTTTTTTTTTTCTTTTTTAGTACTTCTAGACTTTTAGATTATCTATCTAGTTCATGTCCTATAATGTGCTTGAAATCTTTCTCTTTTAGTAGTGGTGCAGTACCCAGTAGGAATACTGTGTAGGTTATCCTAAGCTTCAAAATATTTGGAAGGGACCAACTGTAACATTTTTAACTTGTATAGGATTCTTGGGATTTTTCTCAGCACACACTATTTTAAAGGCATTACATCTTGCAAGGACAAGCGGCTAATGCAGTTCATAATCAAGATTCTTAACTCTCTTCTCAAGGTAAATAAACTCTCATGCAATCAGAGGAGAATGAATGCATAGAGTAAAAGTGATTGCAGCAATACTTCCCCATGTTCTTTCAAATTTTTTGTCCTAAACTAGTCAGTGAAGCCTTAAATTGGATTTACTTCAATCTTTTTCAGGCAATATTGGGAACATATTCTATGATTTTGATCAATCTAGAACGTGTTAATCCATTATGTGGATATGTAACATAATATGTAACATTTTATGTGCTCAAAGTGGGTCAAGGATACCATTCCAGACTGTAGTGCAGTGCGAGAACATTGAGGAAATAAGTGCTATGCAAAGAGATATAGGTGAGGTTTTTATCAGGACACATTAGCATTTCATCTGGAATCAAAACCTTCTGGTGACAGAGTCTCTCGCTACTCTCACTTCTTGTCAATATTGGTCAGTTTGCAAACATCCAGGTAGTGACATACCCAAAACACCACAGTAGGACAAAAAGGAGGAGATATATTTAAATTGTACTTACTAGAAATGAACCAGTAAACAATTTCTGTCTACAGCCCCATTTCAAATGCCCGTGACTTGTTGGGAAGAAGGGTGTACAAAGGCCATTAGTGACCTCTTCCTTTGGAAAGTGCAAGAAAGATTTCTCATGCTACACAGCCAGTAACTTCACATTAAAACATTTGTCATTTCTAGGAAGGAACTTCCATTTGGGAGAGTTTTGCTGGCCACAACAGGGCTCTGAGAAGGCTGCTACCACGGTGCCTTATGATCTCTAAAAGGAAATGGAGCAGTATATTTCACCAATGCATTATGTAAATAAATGGTAATATAGTGAGGAAGGATAAGGTGGAAGGGGTAAATGTATAAAATAGATATCACAAAGTCAATGCTAAAAGTTTTTTTCAAGAGGGGTTGAAGTTTCTTTTTTCAGTCAATAGCATGGTACAGTGATGAAGTGGACAGTGGCACTCAATGAGACAAAGCATAATTCACCAAAATATTTTCAGTAAGATGAATAAACACACTTATATGACTAATGGCAAATAAGACATTTTTATAGATTGGTCCAAGAAGTCACCTAATGGCATCAAACAATTAGATCAAGTTTATTAATTCTGCTCAGATGTCCAAGAAATTAGATCCCTCATCATCCTGTCATTTAAATATTTGTCTCTAGCTGAGACTATGACACTGAATTATTTTTTCTCAAACTAGGCCAATTTGATATGGCTTTTTTTGCCATTTCCTTTACCAAAAATGTAGACATGCACCTAAGTAGTGTCTTATTAACCCACTTCTAAAAACTGTGGGGAAAACGCTGTTATTTTTCCTGTTTTCAGTAACATGTGTGAATGTTAAGATAGATGCTATCTATAACCCATGCCAGCCTACAGGCTGAAAACTTGTGTTAGAATGGGCTAAATATACACAGTATTGCAATAAGAGTTATTAAGGTGCAAGCAAAGAATCTCTCTGATACAGCTGAACAGTGCCAGAATCAAAGTTTTCTTGTTCCCAAGTTAAAAAAAGGCAGAACTGCTCTTGATGGAAGAGGACTGGGTTAGGAAACATTTGAACAAGTCCATTCTTCCATGAACACTGAGAGAGGTGGCAGATGTCACCAAGAAGCCACTATGGAAGCCACAGCAACTGGGAGAGGCTTCCTGAGAAGTGCAACAAAGAAAATGTCACTTCTGTCTTCAAGTGGAGCAAGAGGGAGGACTATGGGAACTAAAGGTTTTTTAGCATCACCTCTCACCTGGGGAAGGTGCTGGAAGAACTAATCCTGAAATCATTTCCAAATATATTGAAGGTGATTGGGCACAGCCAGCAGGTATTCATAAAGGGGTCCGAGCATTGTGGTCTATCCAGTCCTATTCTGAGCCAAGGGGCCGGGGTAGATGATATCCAAAGGTCCCTTCCAATCTCATTAATTCTGTGATCTTGTGATCTTTGCTTTAGGATAATATTAATTCCCACAAGTTCTACTTCTTAAGGACAATAATAAAATTTACTGTTCTAGTCTTATCTTGAAAATTGAATGGATAATCCTCAGGGGTTATTTCACCTGAGTAAACTTTAGTTAAATTTTTCAAAGAAAGTATATTTCATAGCTCTGTCAAAAGAGATGTAGTCAAATATATTCTTTTAACATCTTCAATAAAGAACCTCCACAAAACCAAATATGAACAGGGAAGAAAATCAGAAGGTAATCAGCAGTTCCACAGAGCTCAAGGAAATAAAGACATCCTCTAACCCAGTCTAAGATCTCATTATGTCAAGAAATCTCAGAAGATACTCAAATGTCATTAAAACTGAGACATCTTGCTGAAGTCTACAGATCACATTTTCTCAGACACGACTTTTATTCTTCTTCATGTGATTTTTGGAAGGAAGTGTAATTTCTAACTATGATTATTCTCACATTGCCCAGAGACACTATTTTAGTGAGCACAATATTGGAGACATTCTTTACATACTACTGAAAGAGCAGACTTTCATTAGTTCAATCTTATTTCCCTCTAGGTTGGCCTTGGATTGCATCCATCTCTCCACCCAGTGAGATTTAATATTCCAGCTTTTGCAACAATATCTAGAATTACATGGTGATAACCCCACAGTCTTACAGTAACCTGGTTCATTCCATTCTATCTTCTCCTGCTCCTCTGAATTGGTATTTGTCTCTGGAGGAAATGAAAGTTGAACATTACTTTCCTGAAGGCAAGAGGGTTTTTATACATTTTTAAACTGATCACAATGGTTATTTTATTACTTAAACATTCAAAGAATGTAATAACAATCCCCCCACTGAGAGTCACAGCTATTGCTGCCCCTTCCCTCCCCATTCTTCCTGCTATCAAGGAAATGATACAGGCAGGGACTCCAGGCACTTCAATGTGAGTGGAATATGGATTCTTGCAGAAGTTGAATGCTTATAAAAAGTTACATCTGAGAGAGCTCACAAGACTGGAGATAAAAGTGTGCAGTGGTTACGGCCCTCAACCTGGAAGTTGAGAAGTCTAGGAATACATAGTTTGCTATGGAGCATGGATGCTCCCAGTTCAGATATAGCTTCTATACCATTTCCTTTTGCAAACTTGTAGCATGACTATGGCACTACTGAAGCCATCTGAAATATCAAGCAATGGATTGAGTGATTGATCTATAAAATATTTCACCAGTCGTATGGTGTAAGGTGATACAGTTGGGATCAGCTCTGGGTCCTTTACAACACTGCTGTCAAGAGACCCAGATACACAGGTGGACCAGGACACCACAACTTCATGGACAAGCCAGAGCACCTGGCTGTGGGTTCTCAGGACAGACCCTGCCCCTGTGCCCTCTGAGAGCTGGAAAACCCCAGCCAAAATGCCAGTAGCTTGTTGGAGTCCACTCCCAAAATATACATCCCACAGAAGACTGCCTGCTTACACCTTTACCCATTAAAAGGCATAAACCCCATAAAAGTTAATCAGCCTTTGCACAGTCTCCCTGGTCTTTAGTTTTTTACTGTTTCTTTGTTCCTTTGCCTTACCAGTTGCTGGTGATCATTCCCAACCATGATCCCATCCATCAAACAGCTGTATAGTACATTTTCTTCTCTCCCACTCTCTGAGCCAGGTGTGCATCACTTGCTCCTTTACCTGACTCTATCTGCCAGCAC
This sequence comes from Cyanoderma ruficeps, assembly GCA_008694505.1. Lineage (NCBI taxonomy): Eukaryota > Metazoa > Chordata > Aves > Passeriformes > Timaliidae > Cyanoderma > Cyanoderma ruficeps. The sequence continues at coordinate 50,354,587 of VZDJ01007749.1, forward strand.
ATGACAATGGAAAGTAAATTCAATCTCCCAAGGTTGCTTATCATATTGGACTGCCTGCAACAGGAGACTTATTATCTGGAATTCTATCCTATCATAGTGAATGGCAAAACCTATCTTGAGCACACCACAGATGGCCTAAGAGAGGTTCACACCTATTTAAAAATGAAACAGTTGAGCTTTTATGAGAAAAAAAAAAAAAAAAGGAAAACTATTGCTGTAATGCTTTGTATCCTTTGTATTTGTTGTAAAATGCCTGCAGGCTTCCAGAGATCTTGCACTTATTAGAGCAGATGACAGAATATATTTATGCGTTGCTTAGAAAGAGGAATGTTTTCTTTACTTTTATAAATAAGTCTTCTGTATCTTTTGACACCTGCAAGCATAATTTGCCTGGTTCCACATATCACAATATTTTTTGCTTCCTGTTAAGTCTTTTTCCACATTAAAACACACTACATAATCCAACTCAGAAGCTAAATAAAGTTAAAAATCAATATTATTATTTTATTCCCTATAATTTTAATTTTTAAAATTTGAGAAAGTACAAGAATAGCTTTTGAATATAAGCATGTAATAAAACAAACATCCTAGAACCATAGAATCATTTAGGTCACAAAAGACCCCTAAGATCTTCAAGTCCAACCTTTAACCCAGTCCTGCCAAGGCCACCACTACACCATATCCCTAAGCATCACATCTAAGCATCTTTTAAATACCCCTAGGGCTGGTGGCTCACCCACTACGCTTAGTGGCCTGTTCCAATGCTTGGCAAGCCTTTATGTGAAGAAATTTTTCCTAATAGCCAAATTAAATCTTCCCTAGCACAACTTGAAGCTCCTTCCACTCATCCCATCTTTTTTTACTGGGGAGAAAAGGCCAACCCCCACCTTGCTACATCCCCCTTTCAGGGAGTTGTAGAAGAATGAATGGTACGAATGCATGGTACAAAAAGTTATTATGACCGAAAACACAGAAAAATGTGTTCTGCTGTTTAGATAGGTATCCCTGTGACTCAATTTACTTAACTTTAGCCAATCAGAAATTTAAATCTTGCCTAGAATAGCAGTCTAATCACAGGGTGGGGGAAAGAGGCATCTCCAGGCAATTCACCCACTCTGTTCTGAGATGGATGTCTAAGGTATGTAGGATGAATCTTTTGGAGAAGGTCCTTTCTTGCTGCCTTTCCTGCTGACAAGAAGGAGACCAGAAAATTAGCTTAGGTGAAACATTGACCTTTTAGAATACCACCATTACATGAAATTAACCCCCCTCTAAATGAAGTTGCATCTTTCCCAGGGTTTTCATGTTGTTCATGTGATAATCATTGTTCATGTAAGTACAATATGAAAGCCAAATGCTAACAACTTTTTTACATGGGATTCTTCCCAGAGATTGATTGCTATTTCCACTAAAACCACTAGAAAAGAGGCCACTGACTCTGAAAGCACACTCACTGTAGTTCTATTCATTACTCGGCTCCCCAAAGAGCAGCAGCCTCAGGTTCTGAATCTTCCCATTGTGCATCCATCCCGGCTCACTTCTTGTCCTTGGTCTTCCATGACTACTGAAATAGCTGTCAGTATCTTTCACTTCAGGTTACGAACATTGCATGCAGCTTCAATAGCAGCCAGACAAATATATTCAAAATCCAAATCCTTATTGATCCTTTTAGATATTGCGAACACTAATGATTTTTGTTAGCAGCAAGTGCCTCTTTGAAAAGATGCCTCAGGGAAAAATATGGTGCATTTACACACAGACAAGTTCCCTTTACTTGAGAAAAACTGCTTCTCTGTATCTCAGGAAAAGGGAGCTGAATGAGCTACTTTTATGGTAGGAAAAGTAATTACTATTCCCTGAGCCAAAGTGGTTCTGTCTGGCCTTGCTTGCGGTAAAGCTGGACTCTGAAAACAGTGCTCAGTCTCTAAGTGCTTGTCTTTAGGCATGAGAAGGTCCTGAAAAGAACAAACATCTTTTCTTAGAGACACGTGATTTTGTCCCAGCTAGTGCTTTTTAGCGCTGTAAGTTATTAAACAAGATCCTGAGAGCTCGAGGGTGGTTTGGCTGGGCCAGCCCGCAGGTCAATATGCCAGCAACATGTTCTCCTTTGAATTCCCCAGACTTCACTGAAAACTTAACACAACCAACTACTTGGCTTTAAAAGCAATGCTCCAAGGTATTTCCCCTTGGCTCTTTCAGTCTCATCCAATACATTCACCAGCACTTGCTCTTACTGCAATTTTGCGTTTTGTTCCTAAAGAAAGTCACTTTGCTCTGACTCTGATTTTTGTTTGCAATTGTCAGTCAGGCTGATGCTTTGAGCTTTGCAAAGACATTCAACATTTCAATGCAAAGGTCAATGGAAAAAGCTGGCAGTGGCTTAAATATTCTTGTAGGCTTTGGTAGTCACCATGTGCAAAAGAGAGACTGAAAAAGAACAACGAATATGTTTTGCACATAGATCTGGAAAAAATAATCTTGAAAAATCCAAAGTTAATCTAAAAATTGTATTATTCCAAGAAAAAGGGCAGCACCAGATACTTGTCAGTAAATTTAAAATACAAGTTAATGGAGGCTGTGACTGTGAGTTCAGCAAAAGCAGTTGTTGACATTGTCACTGCAAATGAGAGATGACGAATAGGCTACACTTTTAGGGGACTGGCTGCAAAGATGAGTAATGTAAGCCTGATGCACGAGAAAAGAATTAGAACAGCACATGACTTTGTCTAGAGCAAAACTTAAATACAAAAAATGCTGTGGTGACACAGTGGGAAATTGATTCCTTTGACCTCATGTATTGGCTGATATTCTGTCAAACAGAAAAGTATTATCCAGGACATTAAAAACATGGTAATAGTTAAAAATTTAAGCCAATGGTGGATATAGCATACACAACTGTATCCCAATATCACTTGTATTTCAGCATTTCTTGTAATTCCAGGAACATGAAAGGCATTAATTAGAAGTTAGCTTTGTTAATCTTCCTTATGAAGCATTGTATAAAAGTACAAGTGATTTTAAATTGGAAGTTACAAAGTAATATTTAGCTTTTCTTTCTTCTTTATAATGAAGTCCATGAATCCTGAAAATGAGGGACATCACAAAAAAAAAAAAAACCTTCAAAAGGAAAGCAATTGCATTCATTATTCGAACTGTCTTATTTCACAGTGCTGTATATGAACCAGCAGAGCTTGGAATCGTTCCCATAGAGTAAAACAGAAAAATAGCTCATGCATCTTTTCCTTCATGGAAAAAAGGGTTCATGCTTATGAGTGTCTTAATACACCATTCCAAATCAAAATCATAATACTAAAGACATCCAGGTCTGCAGAGATAAATTTACTCCTAAAATAAAGAAAAAATCTGGAAATGGTGTAACATTTGTCTTTTTCTTTGCTAGGCTAGACAGTGAAAGAAAGCCCAGAAATTTAGAGCATATCAAATTACAGTGGCTCTCTCTGAATCCAATGACATATTGTGGAAAAAAAAAATTACCTCCATTTGTAATTTGATTACAAGAAAACAGAGATGTAGAGAAAGCAGTTTGTCACAAGTGGCAGTTGATACCCTACAACTAAATGCTTGGTAGGTTGATTTTTTTTTTTTTTTTTTTAGGTTATATATGTCTCTTTTGCACTGTATGGGGGTGGAGTTCAATAAAAGTGGATGTAGAAATTTTTTGATAAAATCCATATTTATAATGTATTTCATGCATATGAAGGTGTAATTCTATTAGCTTTTACAAAATTACCCAGAGTTGCTTGTTAGTGGTTTTGAAAATATTACACATATATCTGCCATAGTAGTATCAATGAAACTGCATTATTTTGACTGTGTGTTTAAATTCCTGTCATGATTTTGTTAAAAATTGTAATTTATATTTAGGATTTCATATGAAAAGTGCTTCTCATGAACAATTTCACTTATTAGTACACTAGGAAGTGTTTTGTTTTTACTTAGGGAAATCTTTTTCTTCCAGCTACAGCTTTCCAGCTCACAATCATAACAACAGAAGATATTCTTTTACATATGTAAGGATCAAAATACAGATATTTGAGGGGTTTTTTCTGGAAGGCCTCTGAAGATTATAAAGTGAAATGAGTACCATGACATATTCAAGTTACATTCTCAATTTTACATCTCCTAAAGAACAGTGCCTGACAATTTCTTATCTTTATTGTGTCTCAGCCATAAAGCCTCAGTTAAATTATAGTTTGAGATGTTAGCATTAATATGTTAATTGCTTGAACATCACTTTTTACATATGGTATGACAGCTAATGAATAGCACAAACTACATATATATACTAAGGCACTTTTTCTCAGATTCCTTTATTCTTTTAATCTTGTGCATATCTTTGAACAGAAACTGTTTCTTTTTAGAAAGAACATGTTCTTCTACAGGTTCTACTTGTTTAGGAAGGTATTGATGTACGTGGAACTTGGAATCCTTTCAGTTTCAAAGAGGCTTTATCAGAGAGATTTTAGAAATCATGTACGCTACTCTCCAGGTTAAAGTTACATTCATTACAAAGTAAAGGTTTGTGCACTGATTGACAAAGCTCCTTGCAAACTCTGGCAGCTTGTATATGGGTTTAATTGGACTTTGCTTTTATATCTGTGCTGAATAGCTTCCAACCCTATCAATGCTCTGTGCATCCCACATGGTCTAAAATAACCTGTAGATATTTTACAGAAGCATTGCTGCAGTGAACGGACTTGCCTCTTCTCTGTTGTTGTCTTCCCCTCTGCAAATCTGCTCCTTCTCTCCCTCTTTTCCACCCATACAAATCCTCCATTCTTCATCTTTCTCACATTATAACTGCTCCTGAATGGAGCTAGCTGTTGCACACAGAGAAAGAATGTTGAAAATAAGAATTCTTGCCTGTCCAATAATGCCATGGCTCTGGCTCTTGGACCAAGGCAAGAATTATCCTTTTAAAATCCATCATCTCCATGAAAGCTTAACTTTGGACAAGGAAAGAAAAATATGTTTTCTTATGCTAGGTGACAGAGAAGTAGAAGAGTTATCTCCCTCTGCTGCACATCTCCAAATATTAGACTGGGAGAGAAAATAAGCCATTTTCAATATCCAGTGCTTCAAGGTAAAACACCTGGGACAAAACAACCACACTGACACAAACACAATGTGATTTATTACCACTATGTAGGAAAGAGATGCTCAGTACAGCATTGTGAACGTCATCCCTGCTCAGCAGCAGTCAAAAAAATCCACAAATAGGAGGATCACAGTTTATGACAGCCTCATATCTTGAACACTGGGTACACCCCAAATATACAACATAATAAAAATACACAGTTGATTTTTAAAAGGAGATCAAAAAAAAAAAAAAANAAAAAGGGCAATAAATGTAATGGGAAGTGTGGAATAGCTATTTCGGGGAGGAATTTAAGAAAAGTGACCACACAGACCATGACCACATAGCCTAGAAAAAAGGCAAGTGAAATAAAGCCTTTTTTCCATAAGACTGAAAAAACAACCATTGACTCTTTCAACATAACAGCCAAGAACACACAATCTACTGATGAGACAACAGCTACATTCCATGCATAACTAAACTGGGGAAATCACTTCCAGTGTCAAAAATAATAATGGGCTTTAAAGTAGAGGAATAATGGAGGCCTGGGTTAATTTGTAGTTGTTAAATGTAATGGTCTTAATAAAAACTTAAGAAAATCCTACGCCACAAACTGCTGGGAACTGGGAGAAGACCAAGGGGAGGAACCTTGCATGTTTGCTTAGCTCCAGAGCATCAGATTCATGACATTGCAGGAGGCAGGATTTGCAGCTGGATAGAGCTTTGATGTAAAGGAGCAGGGCAAATATTGCACTCTTGTGATATCCCACAACTAACTAAGTGCTTCTGCTGAGACTTGTTTAAATTCAAAACACTATGTAAAGCAGCCACCTGCTTCCCTTTTCACCATAATGGTTCTGGTGACAATTGGAAGACTCAAAATGAGCCAGATTATGTTTTATGCCTTCCCCCAGAGGCCCTTCCTTCTCAGTGCAATCGTACTCTGCAGCCTATTATGATGCTCCCATCTGTCTTAGTCATCGTGCAGCCAAGCTATTTGTATTTAGCTCCTTAACCTTTCCTCATGAATCAATTTCTCTAACTCAGTAATCAACACTGTCTGACAGAGAATGAAAGTAAATCTTGGATTTAGAAATAGGGCTTCAGACAGCAACTCCTGAAGCAAGAGATGCAGAAATTCTCCAGATCCCTTGTACTACCTTTGTTTGGATAAAATTAAATACTTACAGGGGAAAACAATGAAGCAAAAAGAATTGACCATGTTTGGGAAAAAAAAAATGACCATGTTTGGAAAAAGCACATAAAAGTCTAATAGCAAAAGACGGGATTATGATGTGTTTTACCCTTTCCTGCTATAGTATGAAAAAGCATCCGTCCATCCATCCTTCTATTCTTGTTCCTAACATCCTGTTATTAACTTTGATTTTGACTTTGACCTAACAAAAAGTATAGTTGTAATATTCAATTAATGTTCATTCAGTGAACATGTAGTGTCTAATCAGTTATAGGGCTTATCCTGTACAGTCTCTTGTTTAGCACTGTGCTGCCAAAAACCGTGAGTGGCAGCTTTCAAGAAAATTTCTGAATCAAGTTGAAAGCCAAAGACATGCAAATGAACTAAAAAGTATCTGTCGCTGCCCAGTAGTGAGAGCAGCCATTTTTGAAGCACTAATGAAGCCCAGTAGCTGCTACAGTTGCTTCTGATTTTCCCAACCGTTACCATTGTACATTCACCTTCTTAATAGTTCTCTGTTGAGGACTGCCTTGAAAAAACTCAGATAAATAAACTTCACCGTGTTCAGTTCCAAAAGGAATTAAATAGTATAAAATTGCTCTGAAGCAATTAATTCCTTGTGTTTGAAGCAAGTTCTCCTGATGTTTGCCTTGCCATGGACAGTTTGTCTAGGTTATGCTCATGGTTGTCTCAGCAGTTAATGTACCAAGACTCAGGGTGAGACCTTACGGAAGGAGAAGTGGTATCTGTCACAGTTGGCACTTGCTTGTCTTCTCAAGACAAAACACTCACAAGAATCAAGAGGAATGTGTTGAGAGGAAGGTGTATGTTCAGGATTTCTTGTGTGCAGCCCAGGGGGAAAGGAACAACAGCTACTGTGGGTCCTCACTGTGTTCTTTGGCTTCCTCTTGAAAAACAATGACAGGTTGGTGTTTGCGCACACCTTTCAAGGCTCCCTTTAGGAGCCAAACAATTATTGCTGTGGGGTCATTCATCTCATAGCATTACTGTCCTCATCCTCCACAAATCTTAGACAAGGTTGCCAGGCTCTGCCTTTGGTTGTTTCTTCTTGGTATCTTTTTGGCTAACATCTGCCTTTTGGCTTGGAAGGGGAAAGCACAAGCAATGTGAGCCTGTGTGTAAAATTTGTTCACTGAACAAGTTCAGCCAAAAAATCATTACACAAACATCTTGGCAGAATGAGGACTAAACAGCACAAACCCATGCAGGGGATCCTCTCTGCTTCTATAAATTGATCATCACATTGGTAGGACTGAGAAACAGTTTTCTATGAAAAATCTTCCAAGGTTTCATGCTATGTTCCTTACTCCCAAATGGAACAGGAATGTAGGAGACTTCACGCTGTGCTTTACTGTCTCTCCGACTCCCTCACTCAGAAACTGATTACATTAAAGATAGATAGATAGA
>VZDJ01007749.1:50362353-50468057 GCA_008694505.1 Cyanoderma ruficeps
CTCAGAATAGAAATAAGGATTTGATCCCACCTCACACAGATGTCTCATCCTTTTGGAAGAGGCAAAAGTTCTTGTATTCAGAAGTGAAAGAAACTTTTATTCTTAAACTTCTCACTCTCCAAGGAAATCAAAAGGGTGTCTTGAATGACCAAGACATAAAATCCATTTCAATGACAGAATTGACTGGGTTTGAGGATGTGAAAACTGGCTTTTCTTCACAACATGAAGAGAAGCTGAAGAGAAAGTTGGTGTCTGCACATAAATCAGTACTGGTGCTGGTCTGTATTGCCTTCCTCTCTTATAATAGCAGGATCACTGCCATAATCTTGGCAATTTTACTTGGATATTACTGGCATAATTAGTTCTTTTTTAATGCACAGAATGACTTTGGAAATTAATATCTATTACTAGGAAGCATCTGTGGACAGAGGTAATTTAGCTTAATGCAGCCTTCCTGAACTGTATTTTCTGGTCATTTCATGTGACATAAACTGCTCAATAGCTGAAATCCATTTATTTCAATATTAGGAAATTTTTCCATTAATAATGGTAACTCTGATAAGAGGAAAAGATGATTATAAGAAGACCAGAAGGAAAATAAAGCAATAATTTTTGATGATGAAACCAAAATTTAAATCATAATAAACTCTGATGACATTTTGTGCATAACAAAGGAGGAAAAAAAATGTGTCTCATAGCCCAACACACAAGGGAAGGGGAATTTTAATAAATACAGCTTTATAAAATAACAGTTTAGTAATTCAACTTGTGAAAAATTACAGCTTTTAAAATTTCTCAATATTCTGCCTCACTTCCATTATTTGAACTTTCATTTGCCACTGAGCAAACAATAATGCATTAATGAACACATAAATCTTTTTTCAGAATTATTTCAAGACACAAGGATAAGAAAAATCATTAAATATTTGATGACAGTCGCAATATCTGCCTGATTTAGAAGCAGATCTATTCCCAGGAAAATACAGAGAGGATGGTAAAAAGATGATCAATAAAACTCTGCTTACAAGTATCAATGAATGAAATAAAATGAAGGTAAACTAGATTCAACGGATTCATAAATTAAACTGTAGGTGGAATATAATGAATTTATTTCTCTTGCATTTTTGTTCCACCAAAAGAACAAAATCAAAACCAAATTAATCAAAAACTGTTTAAAATAAAAATTTCACTCGCTAAAGTCCAGGGGCATTTTATCACTGACTTCAGCTGGGATGGATTATCATTTATTCTCAGCTCTTGCTACAACTGGATCTTTAGTGGATGTAAAAAAAAAATGTTGACACAATACAATTCACGGATCTCTCAACAGATTTTTCAGTCATTTAGCCCATGTTCAGAATAGAAAATACCATAGAATTCTTCACCTGCTTTGCAGTGGCAGAGCAGCAGAGAATGAAAATGGCACTACGGGTGGGATGAAGACATCTGTTGTTGTTCCATGTCATTCTACCCATGTAGCTATGTTAGATTAAAATTATTTTAGTCAGAGATGCATGCACTTCAAATCTATTAACATTAAGCCTTACACTTTATTTATTCCAGTTGCACTGATAGTAAAACCAGAGGCAGGAAAGTGCTGTGACACAGAGCAAATTAGAGCTGGGAAGGAATGACAAGGTGGTTTCCTCATCTATGGCAAACCCAAGCTGCACAGGTGCTTCATACAGCCAGCTTCATACAGACACCATTTTCGAGCACTGCTGATTTGTTGCTTGGGTTTTTTTAATTTGCCTAAAGAAACATGCTTGTAGTGCAAGGCTTGAAATGTTACACAATAATTGGCCTATGAAAATTTTTGGTTGCACGTTTGCTTCCTCTCTGCTTCCATTTCTCTTTATTTAACTGACCCTTCTTCAACAGAATATCTGAGCATCTTCTTAGCCACAAAATAAATTTGTTTCCTACCTCTTAAAAATAGCAAGATTCTCTTCTTTCTTGAGCATACAAGAAATTTAATTTCTTTTTCAAGTTCAGGACAATTTCATTTGGCTGCTTTGGTTCTCAGATAATTCATAATTGACTTGGAAAAAAGTCAAATTCAGCTTGGATCTAATCCATATCACAAGAAGCAAAATCACAGCTGACACTCTTGTTAGCATAGTCAGCAGAGAAACCCAGCGCCTGCTTCTATAAACATTACTCAAGCAGAACTTATATTCTGAGTAATTTATTGTTAAGAATTTTGCTAGCATGAGGACACTCATGAAATTGAGACATTGCTCCCTTGAATGAGATCCTATCTGCTCCCAACATTACACCAGTTTAACAAAAACAAAAAACAAAACAACAACAACAAAAAAAACCCCACAAAAAAACCCCAAAAAAGCCCCAAACAAACAAAAAAAAGCTTTTTTTAAGCAGTTTTGTTCATTGCTTATGTAGCAGTTGAGAGGTTTTTCGGTTGAAGTAGGATTTCTTCTACTTAGAAATAAACATAAACTAAATGTTTAAAATAATCTGCTTTCCACCTGAGTTAAAATGTTCACAGTGGTTCTTATATTGATTTTAGTTGTAAATAAAAGCAACCCACATATGTAAGTTAAGTCAGAACCACTTCTCCACCAGAAAGGTTAATTTTGCCAGGGAAAGGATAATGCTTGGCCTTGTGTCTAATCAAGGCACTAATAAGCTCTCATTACTCTTAGTTAACCTGCTGGAGAAACTGGAAAGCCAGAGCTTGTGGTGGGCCCAGCTGAAAAAGGGAAAAAGGGATTGCTTTCCTTTCCCTGTCTGGTGCCTGGGTCTCCTGTGCAGTGACGCAAACTCAGCCCCGTCAGATGCCACAGGAGAGTATATGCAGCGCCAGTTGGTGCTGATGCAGAGGGCTTAAGCTCCTTATCTCCCTTCAATCCATGCTGCATGTTTTATCATTCATGTTTACTCCTTTTCAAATGTAGAATAAAAAGCTCTTTTTCCAGTAATATTTCTTCTTTCCTTCCCTTTGCCAGTTCTATTGCTGTGTCCCTTAATTGCTGTCTTTCACTAAAGGTTTCCAGGTTTCATCATGCCAGTCAATAAATTATTTCCATTTATAACTCCAAATAGTCTGTTCATAGCTGTCAATGGCTAATATATTCATTCATATCATGAAAGGGCTCCACACCAAAACCTAATTAACATTTACTGAGCAGAAGAAAATTGTGTGGAAGAAGCAGTTCTCTCTAGCCTGTATAATACATACTTGCTCATTTTCCCTTTCCTGGTTTTGTGTCCTTTACCCATATTCAAATGGATTTCTTCTAACTCCCTTTGCTTTAGGCATGGCACATACAGACCCCTGGTCCCCACAGGAGCGTGTGAAAGGCATTCTCCTGAGAGCAGTGAGTATCCTAGTAGCATGGGAAGGCTTCCCACAGGTCTCAGAGTTCATTGTAAGCAGATATGTAGAGCCATGGCCAAAGCTACCTTCCTGTCTGCTCTCAAGCTGTATTCCTGCACTGCTCCTCCTGCTCTTGCAGTCATATGTTTGAGGGGAAAATTTAGTAGACCAAAATTAGTAGTTTAAAATTAAGATATCATTTAATAGAAGAGGAACCTCTTCTCTGGTGGTTCAGATCATTTGAAACTGTCTTAATTCCATTCTGGGAGGGCATCCCTCTCTCTCTACTCCAAGGTATTCTTTGTCTCCCCTGGCAGTGGGCATTAAACAACCCAATATCGTATTCTAAACATCCCAGAGACAGAGAGATGCATCCCACCGTATAAATGCATCAACAATCAGCTGAGACCTTCCCCACCTGCACAGGTTCTGTGCTTGGGCCATGGCAGCTGGAAACTTGGCCTGTCCCCACTCCCACCCCTCCCTGAATCTAGCCCTAATAAGACAAATTCTCTCAGCATTCAGTAGTGGAACAATGCAGCTGAGCCTTCGATAATTTGGTGCTAATACAATACTATCTTTGTTGGAGGGATCTGGACTTTCTGTTGTGAGAAAAGCTTTCCCAGACTGAACTTTGTTCTCCTGCCAGATTTTTTGTTTGTATTTCATTTTTGAGAGTGGCTTACCCAGAAGAATTGGTAAGAACACACACCCACTTTGCTCTTTCACAGGCAGAATTTGTCCACATCAGTGTGAGAAAACAGTGATCTCCAAACAGTTTCCAGCACCAGAACTACTTTGGCTGAACATTGTGGAGGCAGAGCCTATAGAGAACCTGCTCACTGTCCAGGGAGACCTCAGAGCAGCCTTTCAACACCTAAGGGGTCTGCAGGAGAGCTGCAGAGGGGCTTTTCCCAAGGACATGCAGTGATGGGACAAAGGGGAATGGCCTCAAACTGAAAGAGATTAGATTTAGGTTAGATACTAGAAAGAAAATCTTTGCTGTGAGGGTGGTGAGGCACTGGAACAAGTTGCCCAGAGAAGTTATGTCCCTGGAAGTGTTTAGAGTCAGGTTGGATGGGGCTCTGAGCAGTCTGGTCTAGTGGGTGTTCCTGCCCATGGCAGTGCAGGTTAGAACCAGATAATCTCCAGTGTCCCTTCCAACCCAAATCATTCTGTGATTCTATGAAATTAGGCCCTTTCTGTGAGTTTCAAAGCTGAAATTGGTATGCACAGGAGAGACCAAACATTTTTACTGAAGCAAGTTAATGCCCTTTGGAATAAGATAATTATTATATATATTTTAATTCTAGTAGAAGAAGCCATATTAACAAAAGAATTTCTTTATTATTTTGTCATTTAAAGATATCATCTTGCTTCAGATCGGAGGGCACAACCCATATGACTACAAACAACACATGAAAAGTTCATTCTTGCTTTTCAGTGACATTGATCATTGAGTTGTCATAAATCTGTGAAGTGAAGCTCTTCTTTCTTTATAAACCTTGGACCTTCTGTTTCTGTGGCATAATTAGTTAGTTATTCATTTACATAGAAAAAAAAATTAATAAAAGCACTTGCAGCTGAATTTTGTCATTCAAAGGTCTAATCCCAGAGTGATTCTCTTTGTAATTGTTTAGAAATTAACTACTTGGCTATTTTTAAGATGCAGGAGTAAAGAATTTTTTTAACTTAAAATATTTTGTCAGATTTTTTTTTCTAAAATAATATTAAACCAAATGTTACAGGCAGTTTTAAAAAATTATTTAATATTACTACTGTAAAATCAATAAAATTATTGATTTTGCTTCTGTAATGTAGTGAAAGAGCTCTGTTCAAACAGATACTTATACAAAAAAAAGTAATTTCCATGCCATATTTAAATAATTCATAGCCACCTCAGGCCAGAATCACCAGTCTTCATTTGACCGTGCTGGGCATCAGGTGTACGCTGTCTCTGGGGGACTGCTGTAACAGGTGTTACTCAGGCTTCTGCTGCAAATTGCTGGTTTAATTTGTAAGCTTGAACACCCTTCTGCTAATAAAGCCTTTGTACAACATGAGCAGAAAGGCACTCTCTCACAGGAATGTGGCAATACCCCAGTGCCCTACAAACAAAAGTTCAGTATGAAGCATTGTGAAGTCAACAAAAAATTACTTTAAAATCACGCTATTTTTCTTTTCCTAACTGGATGTTTATAATAACAGTTTACATATTCCCTTAAAGGCTTAAATTTTAATAGCACACTTAGTCTGAGAAAATGGCATCAAATGGATTCCAGGGAGGGGTTTAAGGTGCTGAGGCAGATGGGAATCGGGCACCTGGGAAAACTCAGCAAACTGATTTAAACAGGAACTCATTTTCCCTACTTCATAAGGGAGTAACCAAACTGGTTGTCTTGATTTCCTGTGTATGGAAAGAATACCCAGAGGGCAATTCATCACAATTAACTTCGGTGTTTATCTTAGACTGAGACAAAATAAATGTGCTCTGAAGGTATCTTTTCTCTCCACTAACTATAGAGGAACTGAAAGATGTGGTTTAAATTAGACATACAGGTTTTACCCGGCAAAGTGAGGTGATATATATGGCTTGCAACGTAAAAATGGGAGCAACATCAACAGCTGAGAAATAAAAGCAAACTGCGAAGGGCCTTTGGGGTAATAGGAAAAATGTGGAAGATGGGAAATAACATTATTAGGTAATCAAGTGGGGTCACACAAAAGGATTTGAAGAGCAAGAGTAAATGGTTTCACAGCAACCAGGTGAGTCTGACTGGGCTGTCATACAGTATAAAAGAAAATAGAGAAAGGGAAAAGGTTTGCAATAATCACTGCAAAAGTTGCTCAATGCATGGATACAAGAGTCTCCTGTATGGATGCAAAAGAATTGCCAATCTTTGGGATATTGTGAAAATACAAAGGGTATTCAACCGCAGTATCTTCAAAAGATGAAGAAGGCACTGAAGGTGAAAATGGGTTGCATTTTCACTGTAGTGGAGATAAAAAATATGATATACCAAATTGAGTGAGAAAAGATTTATTTTTTTTTTGTCTTTGAACCACATCTAAACCTCACAAAGAGAAAAAGTCTATTGCATGTTAATATGGATTTTTTCTGGTTGCCTGTCGGGGCAGAATTGCTGGTTGAGATACTAGAGATAAAAGAAACATTAATGTGGAAGATCTTAAATCATAGACTATAAAAGGGGATTTATTTCACTGGAAAAATAAATAAATTTTACATGATTAAATAAAGAGATCTTCTCCTTGGTTATGCATTATACCACCTAGTCTTAACAGTCTGATTACACATTTAATAGTCTCAGTCGGTAATATAACAATAAATATTACATAATCCAGACTAAGAAAGAGCGGATTATTTGATTCAGCCAAACCAGAATAATGAACTGATAAATATCAAGTGACTGCAAAATGGCTTCCAAGGCTGGCTCCTTTGGACATTTTGGGAAATTGTACTATAAAAGCCTGTGGCGATCATCAATAACCTGTGTTATCTGAAATCAATCAGGGGGTAACTGAAGGTACTTATAGAGCAAATCACTGCTTTGTGACTCATATTTAACTAAAATATTTTTATATTTTCCTTGCCTATCTTCCCAGCTCAAAATCTGAGCTGTACTTCTTTCTGGTTTTAGAGGAATTCATCTAGGACTCCTATTTTTCTCAGTGATGTTTCGACTGCATTTTAAGCATAAATATTGTGAATCCTTCCCTGTCAACTTTTGATTTACCAAACATTTGGCCAAGTCAATGAACACATTAAGCTCACTACATAATACCAGATGGCTTTATGGGCTTGTGTCCTCTCCTGGGCAAATCCTGCTGTCATCTCGGAGCATCTGCACGGAGCCACAAGGGATGTGTGCACTTTTCATTCATTCAGCTGGGTCACTCATCATTAATATTCGGAGCAGGAAAGGTGTCAGACAAGAGAATTGGTTCTGGCTTCTGTTAGCACATTGACATGTCAATCATCCACCCTAGAGGCTGCCAGGCCCAATTTAGAACAAAAGTAACTGCTGGGCTGAGCACAACACAAAAGGAGACGAGATTTCTTTGTGTTAACCAGTCCCCACACAGCGTGGAAACATAATTAGAGTCTTCCTCACAACCAATAACACACGAAACCCAGCCACTAGTGGGACACACTTGGAGATAAAATCTCTGACCCCAATCACATTATGAATGATTCTGCTGCAATCATAGGGTGTTCTCAAACTGAAATTGTATTTAAAGTGCCTCTCTCAGGAAAGTGGCCCGACCCAGCATGGTGATAACTGGAATATGTTAAATTCCTGGCAATTTCTTACATGACAGCTTTGATCACTCATAAAAGGTACTCTTGTTTTCTAGATTAATACAGTCACCTTTAAAAGACAAAATAGTAGAAACAAATTAATCCTCAAGCTGTTTGATCTCAGTGCAATTCCCCAGCAGCTGCATGTGGAATAGCCTCCTAGTGCTCCCTACTGGAGTCCATCCAGAATGTCTCCTGCTTCCTAGGCAGCTTTAAAGGAAAAAGGTGGGTATGATAGCAAAACCCACATGGGCTGAGCTGCTTGGACTAGGAAACAGGAATTCCTGCTCCATGAACCCTTCAGCCTTGTTTTCCAAGATTTTGATCTTTATTTGGAACCTTGAGATAGTCAAAACAAATGTGAGCATCAGCAGTGAGGGCGTTTGCTTTCACAGTTCATGCCTGCGTACCATCAAGGGACAAAAAGTTTCATTTTGCTCTTGTAAGTGCCTTCTCTCCCAGCAGATGGGCTAACATAGGACAGCTTACAAGTGACTGCCTTTATAACAGCAGGTTCAACCCCCTCAGATACTGGGATCTGAATGTCAAAGTTACCTTCTTCTC
Source organism: Cyanoderma ruficeps (assembly GCA_008694505.1). Taxonomy (NCBI): domain Eukaryota; kingdom Metazoa; phylum Chordata; class Aves; order Passeriformes; family Timaliidae; genus Cyanoderma; species Cyanoderma ruficeps. Next base: position 50,370,579 of record VZDJ01007749.1, read on the forward strand.
TGGCCTAAGTTGAACCAACATCCAGGCTGCAAATATTCTGAGAAATGTTAAATATTTATTGTATTGATCAGCTCTATCTCTGTGTGTAAAACCTCCTACCACCCATTGATATTTAGAGAAACATTTTCTCAGGACAAGCCACATGTACACCAGTAAATCTCTGTCAGAATCAATAGACAGACACCTTTCTATGCCACCTGAAGAACTGGTTTATTTAGTTTTAATATAAGGTTTTCAAATACACATTCCTTTCCCTTATGCTTGCAGCCATCTGCTGTTTACTACATGTCACACAAGCAATCCACATGAACTTCTGCCTTGGTCCAAATGTGGGAAATCTTTCACCTCCATCTCACAACAGATAGCCATTGTTTCATATACTTAATTTATTTCCTCAGGAAAAGAAATGGGGAAAAAAAAATCATTTCAGTGTCTTTAATTCTCTTATCTCCTTCAGCCCCACTGACTGTATCTGACTGCATCATGAAAGATGCATTCTAACTGTGGCCTGGTTTCGCAGTGAAGTTTTATGGCCAGCTATATTTAACCCGAAGTATGAACCCCACACCTCTATTTCAGATCCTGTAAAACAAACACATAACATCAGCAGCCGAAGGTTGTAGCTAAACTGCGGGAGTAGCAAACAGTGACAGCAGGAAACAATAAACCACTTCTCCTTTAGCTCTCATAGCTGTGTATCACTAATGCTCTTTAGTGATAGATGTGTTTGAACGGCTGCAACTCACAAGCAGGTGAGAAGGAAGCCTGACCTCCCTCCTTATGCAGCCATCCTGGGTACAAGGAATGAAATATCAAAAAATATTTGTCTTTGGCTCTTACTTAGACTGGTACTTTATCTGTACAGATAACTTGATATTTAAGTACCTAGAGACATTGTGGTATGACTGACTAAACAAATTATTCTGCATCTTCATAACATGGTGCCATGCCTACAGAAGAGTAAAAAGACAGTGGTTTGATTAACTTTTAAGAGTGCATTTTGATCATCAGCATAAGACCATTTTCCTTTTATAGTTTCCGAGACTAAATAGGCAGCACAGTGGCACTTTTACGTGCCTTAATAAATGCTGCTATTATGTAAATTACATTATTCCTACCATTCGTATCACCTTCAAATAACATGTTCTTGCCTATTTCAAGTAGTGTTGTAGCTTACTGAAAGGATGTGGCACACAAACTTCAAAGGATGTGGCACACAAACGGTCAAAATATCAGCATCAATGAAGTATATGTCATGGCTAAAGAAAGAGATGCAGAAGAGCTTTTGCGCCCTCTCACAAATGGCCAAGTCACTGTGTGTGAGTCCAGCATCCCTTCTGAAGCTGTCTCCTCCAAATGATGTGAGGGACCAAGGAACTAATGCTCACACCTTTTTTTTTTCTTAAGGTGTATCTTCAGCAAAATGCTGATCCTTCAATGCTTCAGACAAAAATATTGTGCAGAGAAAATATGTGTATCTTAGGTCGACCGTAAGCCAAATTTCCCCACTACCTGCCACAACATGAAGAAAGGAGGCTAATTCAGTTCTGAACAAGTGCCATCACTGATGATGTAAACATGTGTATGGCAAGTAATTCAGGCTGCAGTTATGCCAATACATGTCAAAACTATGTTACAACTACACACACTTAGATATCATGTCAGAGAGGAAAAGCACATTGGAGCTAACCTGTCAGAAAAGACTGGAGCTCTGTTTGCTCAGCAGAGATTTGCTGTGTTCATTTGTCCTCTTCTGTTCCTCATGTCTATAACTGAGATGAATGTATTTTTTTACACATTAGGGATGTACGAGTTTCTTATGAGCAATATGAACAGCATTGGTATAAATATCTTCTTTTGATTGAAATTGTTTTTCCACAAGGAATGTTGCTGTTTCAGGATAAAGATGCTCCAATTTTCAACACACTGACGGCATTTTGATCAGTAACACTGCATTTTCTTCCCCTTGTTTCCATCAACATGATTTTTACATAAGACAGAACTGGTCCCTCTGTAATTCATCTCCATACATAGCATTTCCACACACAACTTTATGAATTCAGAGATAAATAGTTTGAGAAGGCCGTCTGCCTTCATTTACATCATTCTTCATGTGCTCTCTGATCTGAGGTCCAGTTTAGCAGGTGCCTAATACACAGTCCAAAGACTGAATTATCTCTGTGAGGACAAGAACTCTTCTCATTATGAAACATTCTATATGTTGCAGGAGAGGGGCAGATATACACAAAATGGAGGGATAAGCCAGCATTATTGTTCACTCACAGTTTTAAGAAGCCTTTTTTACATTTAAAAAAATATCATGTGAAAAGAAACTGTACCAGAGTACTGAAATAATCAACATTTCTGGGTTGAATTTTAAACAATGGAGTATTACCTAAGAAAACTCACACCAAAGCACCCAAGAGACTATGCAGTATTTATTTAATGCTGAAAACAAGTTAAAGAATATGTCCAGTGGAGTCTCCTCAGCCACCAAACAGAGCTTCTGCTGAGAAAGCAAGGCAATAAAGTTAATAAATTGAAGAAAATTTATACAGTACTTTTATTTTCAGATATTAAAAACTGACTAAAATCCCTATATTACAATAATATTGAAAATAAAATGTTCCTTGTTAAAATCAGCTAAAAGTCATTTATAGGACTAACAAAAAAACAGCTTCTTTCAGTGGAGGTTTAAGAGAAAACTGTCTCCAAGAAGACCCTGGTTCTTGATTCTTGATTAAAGACATAGTCACAGCAACCTAAATCTTCATAACTTCCAGGGTGAATGAATACTCCTCATTATACTGCTTAATGTACATGCTGAGATTAAAAAGTGCTCCTGCTGGTGTAAATCCCAGCAACCTCCTGTAATGGTGCCAGCCTTGAAGAACATGATCCCCCAGCACTTTGCTCTCTAGCACAACTCCAAAGCAAAGAAGCCAATCAGCCTTCCATGGTACAGTGCTGAGCTCCATGGCGAGCTTTCCCAGCAGATGGTCCAAGAGATCCTCGTTGGAAGAGCTGCTAACCACAATTAGAGGCTACAGTCACAAAGGGATTAAAGGTTAAAAATTTGTCTTCAGGTCCTTAAGTTGTTTGACTTAAGTACCAGCAGCAATCACAGCTGTGGCTGCCACTAGGTCTGAGCCCACAAAGCTCCACAGATGATTCTCAGGAAGGAAAGGGAAAGGGAAAGGGAAAGGGAAAGGGAAAGGGAAAGGGAGAAAGATGGCAGCTGCTGAGCAAAGTCCAGGGGAGTGGCAACAGTCTGAACAGGGAGTGACTTTCTGGAGGCCAGGCTGAAAGAAATGGCCTTATAAGAGATGAGATGACAAAGACTGGGACATGAGAAAGAAACAAAGCATAAGGGAAAGCTTAAAAGATCAAAGCTCTAAGATGAGTTCAGGAAATGTTTCCATTAAAAACATCTGAGAAAGAAGCAGATCATGGAGAAGGATACTACAGACCTGAACCATAATCTGCTCAGATTCAAGGCTTCATGGGCTTTTGAGAAAAGGTCTTTGAAAGAAACTGAAGAGAAGAAGAAGAGACAGAAGTTGATCCAGCACAGAGACAAGACATAGGCTCCTGAAGTTAATCACCAGGTCAAAGCTGATGAGCTTTAGCAAAAGATTTGCTACAGAACAAAAGCTTCAAAGATCTTAAGAAATCCTGGAGCAGTTGATGGAGGAATGGATTAGGGAATCAAAATGAAAAGCTTTAAAGGAAAAAGAATGAAATTCTATGGTCAAATTTAGAGCAAAAGAGAATGAGGATGAGAAGATATATGAGTGTGCTGCTAAATAGAGCTGAGAGAGAAAAATTCAGCAAGCCCCAGAAATTCTGGCAAAAACTACCCAAAGGAAAGTAAAATACATCGAGGAAATTGTTTGGAGGCAAGAAACTACTGCTCTCAAAGACAAAACTTGCTGGTGGAAAATGTCATCTACAAGAAACAGAAGGAACAATCAGAAGAAGAGATCAGAGAAGTGATTTGTTGTTAGGAGTTTTGAAATCTCTTGGAGAAAAGGTTAGAAAAAATACCCAAAGCATGGTATGGCCTGAGTCAAAAGGAGAAAAAAAAATAGGGAATATTTAAGCAAACAACTACATGTCTTCAAATGCCTCTTATAGTGCAGATAATATTAAAGAAAGATTACAGCTAATTTTGTGTCCAAAAGACAGCTGGATTTTTTNATTTGCCAAGAGCTCTGGATCGTATTGAACTAAAATGGTTTCATTTTAATCTCACTGCATCCAATGAACATGCCAATCACCATCTCTTCTGGCAGCCTGGCCTACCTTCTTGCTGCTCTGATGTCTTTTGGTGGCACAGCACTTGAAACTCATGCTAAATATACCTAATTAATATAAACTTCAAATATATTTAATTTTTCCTAGCTAAGCTGATTTATGCATTTATGTAAAAAATAGAGATCTCTTCACAAGAAATGTTACTCTTCAATAACTTTTGCAGCTTTGAGGAGAAAGAATTGCTTTATATCTGCTGTGCAGGTGTTTTTGCCTAAGGAATACAGCATAAAATACAGAAATTTTTAGAGTTCAGAAACTAGAAGAGTTATTAGTCCTAAAACAAGAACACCATTATATTTAATCTAATATGTAACTAGCTAGTTTGCATTTCTGTTGTTGAATATACCACTAATCAATAACTTAGGACAAGCAACAGTGTCACCTGAAAAAGTGAAGAGGTTTCTTGCCTATAAAAGTAAGGCTGAAACAAATTTCATGACATTAGGCTCTACACCTTCGTGAGGAAGAGCAGCAGAGCATTCCAAAGAGCTGGAAGTTTCAACTGATGGCAGCCACACAAATGGTGAACGATGGATGGGAAATAGACTGCATTTGAAAGCACTTGATCTGGATGTTATCAAAGACTTTTAGGGGCTCCTGCCTCGTGAAACTGTTTGGGTTTTCCCAAACGTGGTTCAAATATAATGTCTCTTCTAGAAGAGCAAAATTCTGAGCAAAGCAGAAAAATCTAGCAACTGAGAGAGCCTAACCCTTTCACAACCACTGCTGAACATCAGTATATTAGTTTTGTTCAAGCTCCTGCGTGAAATTTCCTAGCTTCAGGCTGCAGCCCAACAAGTCAAAAGTACTTCCTGACAGAAAAGAAAGTAAAGCTGCATTTTGCCAATATAAATCAACTACGATTTGAAAACTTGTTCCTGCTAAAAATTCAAAGAAATTGTAGAAGCGGGATAGTCTGTCTGAGAACCCTACAGTTGGAAATACACGTGTTCCCAGTAGACGTGAAGAATCTAATTTGTAAATCATAACAGCAAGACATTTGCATACTTAGAAACCTACAATATTTTCTATACTGCCTTCCAGTTCATCATAGTCATCTGCTGAGAGATTCTGGTTAATCTCTCCTGCTTTTCACATGGAGTTGGAAAGTGCAATGGCTGTGATTCTGATTTCTGTGTGCTGAGACTCTGGTGAGGCACAGGCAATGGACTGGTTTGCTGCTTGCCATGCACACATCAAGCAGTATAGAAACTTACTCCAGCTCGGTAAGGAACACTAATACTACGCAATCCATGTTACTTCTGGATAAATATAGAATTGTAACCAATTTCTCTTTCAAAGAAAAGATGATGTTACCTCTTTCTGGCCTCAGCAGAGACCCAGGAGTCTGGGGTCTTGTGAGTTATTTTAAATGCAGGAGAAACTGCCAGAGGCCAGCATGTCTTGGATATAAATTAGCTTATTACAAAAAATGTTCAAAGCCACCTTTCCTCAGTCCAAGAGAAAATAAACAAGAGCAGGTTTCTCAGGAAATAGGTAAAGGTTGCCCCTGTTGAACAACAGTTAGATTTCTCTCTCTGTTTTCACCCATGCCTGTTTATAATCATCTTTTGTAGACTTTTCTCTTGGTTATTTCTGTCATTCTGCATCCCACAGATTTGAACATCATCATATTGCAAAACCCATTTGTGCTGTGTCTTTTTTAGATAGAAACTATTTTCGTTTCAGCTTTCTGAACACCTACAGAAGCATAATCTTTTCTTACCATTATCCCTCACAAAAACCTTTTGTTAAACCCAGAAGCATTTAATGACATCTGGCCAACTATAACAACATCCTGGTTTTGAACACATAGCAACAGCTACAGAATTTCTCATTGCTGCGAACAGCAGCCATATCCAGCCCTGTGCCCCAACATCTATTTCAGCAAAAGGCGGATAAAGATAAATTACCCTGGTGTTTTGAGATAAAGAAACAGCAGCATAATAGTTCTCATGTTTTAGTGCTTCAGCTTCAAAGAGGTGCAGTGACAGAAAAGGAATTGACTCAGGAGTCACTACGGACAGACAGCAGAACAGGATAAGCTGGCTGCAGGAGGAGGGAGAGATCACAGTAGTGCTGCCTTTGCAAATCCTGTCAGTGGGTGAGTGCTGTGAAATGTACAATATCCAAACAATGGTATGGATTCATGCTCAGCAAGACCTTGAAACATGGTCTTACTCATCTTTCATGCTGCATTTCTGGAATACTGCTTTTGTTTTGTAATAACATCCTCCTCCCATTCCCTCTTCCTAATTAGCCACATCTGAGAAGAGAATACACTCTTCCTTTTAGTTTTGAGCAACTGTGGGCAGACATCTATCTAGATGTCTGTGAGTGTGTCTGCAGTGCATGTGAAGGTCTTGAAGACTTAATCCTAAAGTGAACTCTATACAGCAAATAAACAAGCTTTTTGTTGGATTTCAACGAGACACACAATATTTAGAAAAATATTTACAAAACTATTTTGAAATTTAAAATAAAACCCATGAGAGATTTCAAAGCAATGTTTATAATTGATTTGGAAAAGCTCAGCTTTTAGGATTACTTTCTGCTACTTTTTAAAATAACTGGATTATCTGAAGGATGAAGAAATCTTTGACCTATATATTCTGGTTATGATCTCTTTCTTCCATTTACTTGGTTTTAGAGCATGTTAAGACAGGCTAACCCATATAAGTGTCTTGCGGGACACTAGATCCAATTTTAGTCATGCAAAAAGTACCTGTGTAGCACAGGAAGACAGATGGACAGACTCTTATTTTAGCACATATTGCATGGCAGAAGGAAACCGATGGAAAGCAGGACTTGAATTTCTCTCTACCCCAGAAAATTACCATCACAGAATTAACCCAGAAAATTATAACAAAATAAGATAAAACAAACAACAACAAAAAAGCATCCACCAAACAAACAAACCCCCCAAATCCACAAAACTGCTGCTTGTATTGATACTTCTCATATCAGTGTTGGTTACATGCTCATCAAAGCTACAAAGGCTACATACTATCAAGGAGAAAGGACAGGCAGGAATGTGGCAACTTAATTTATCAGTGAATTCCAATTCCTGCAGGGAGGATGTGACAGACAGATGAGAGAGTATCATTAGGGGAAATTGTTCTTTACTTGGAAGGAAATGAGACAGATATTATGTAAGGAAATACTGTAGAAGCACTGGTCCAAGGGTTTGAAGCAACAATCCTTTTCCAAGCAAGGACCACAGCTATTTCAGATAACATTTCTCAAAAGTCCAAGGAAATCTGAGTCACTTGACTGCACATCAAACCTTCTTGCTCTTGCATGGGACTGGCATAGAGTAGCACACAGTGAGGCCGCAGGGATGTGGTCCCAGGGCAGAGAGGCTGTGGAGATGCTGCCCTGGCTCTCCACAGGGCCAGTTAAGCCATCTAAAAGTATGGATGAGGTCAGTCTCCTGCATCTGCACACACAGTAGATATTTGACTTAATTCTCCTGTACACTGGCTCCACCGCCTTTATGTTCATTCTTTCTTTGAGCAATGTGTTGATTTAGAGAGCTCACACAGCACACCTGTCCTCCCTTTCATCCAGGAAAAATGCACACAATGCTAAATGACCCATGTGGAAGAATATCTGACTGACCTGGAGAGTAGTAAGTTTAACTGTTAACTTATTTTTTCCACTTGCGTCTCTGACATACTTTACTGAGAAGTAAATATCATTATGACCCCTGGAAAACAATGTGTAAAACAAAAATATGGCACACACACAGTCCTTTGGTGGTTTTGATTTCTTGTTCTCTGAATAAATGAAATGCCCCCTTCCCCACTTTTAAGACAAACAGATTGATTTGAGAGATAAAACAGATAACAGTAACATTTCAATTTAGTAATAAAGTCACAATATTATTTTCTTAACCATATTTAAGCAGTTAACATATTTAGTTTGTTAGTTTCCCTAACAAACATAGGCATTTCCACACTGGGACAGGGGAGGGCACTAAAGAGTTATACATAGATCTGAAAGCTGAAGCAATGCTTTGTCCAACATGTAAATTGGCTCGACAATGATTTCAGGCTCAGCATGTACACTCCTTGTCTGAAAAAAAAAAAAAAAGCTTTGATACAGCCTATTTTAGTTGCTTCAACCACTTCCTTAATCGTTGGGAAAAGATGCTGAAGCCAAGCTTTGCTTTTGTACTTTATCTAACCTTTCAGCCAAGTAAGGAAAAATACATCCCTGTCAATAGTTTTCTAATATGTTGGACTCTGAGAGAAGTAGACATGGCTTGAACAACACTGGTGTGTTTAGGCATTAGTTTTATTTGTCTCTAGTCAATCAAATTACGTTTTAGGATTGGAAAAAAAAATTGGTTGTAAGATCCTTGTTCTACCTGAGCTAATACCACTACAGAATACACACAGTTCTTGGATAGCGTCAGTTTGGACAATCGACTGCAACCATTACTGCACTGTCAAGAAATCTCCTGCAAGACTATTTGCAAACTTACTGCACTTGTTAGCTCTTTATGGGAAGCCATGATTCATCTTCATGTGCATGTGTGTTTTGTGGACAGAAATGAACAACACACAACTATTTACATAATCAATTACCATCAAGCTCAGAGTAGCGTATGGAGCTGAGACAATTCTTCCCATTTTCTGCCTGTCAGAGTCCACTATCACAGCCCAGAACTTGAACTAAGGTCTTTCTTTGTACCAGCACATCTGAATGAAGGCTCTTTTAATTATAGCAACTTCTTTTTAATTAGTGGATAATTCTGTAACCAGTGGTAACATTTGTCACGGTGCAAGGCTATAATCAGATCTCATGCACTGGTGGATGAATTTATCACTGCAGAGATCAGGAAGGCTTTATGAACAGCATCCAGTTCAACAAAGTACAAATTCTATATTTTTCTAGAGACCTTTTTTTTTCTATTTTTCATACTGTGCAGCATGTAATAAAGCAGGAGTAAACCTGGGTGTGTTGGTCAGTCACAGGAGAGTTATGAGGCAATGGTATGCAGTGCACATGAGGAAAAGAAATGCTAACAGAGATAGAGAGGCATGAATGCCACTTTAGAGGTCACTGATACAGTTCTGGCCTGCTGTTTTGGTCAATCCTGACCAAAAATATAAAATTTAAAAAATTGAGCAGAGATATCAGAGGAAGACTGTCAAGCAACCCTGAAACTTTGAGTTGATGGATGTCTTGTATGCAATGAACACATATGTAACACATCCTAGGGTTTGATTTTGATATTCATCCAGCTCTGCATCACAGTTTTCATTTAGCAACTCCAACAGATGCTTTAGGCTAAAAGAGGTTCCTCTAGCCATCTGGATGGCATCCTACTTATTGACATTTTAGAAGGAGTATCACATGCAGCAGAAACAGAACTAGGGAACAAAGGCAAGCGTGGAGGAGAATGCCTGCCTGGAGAGTCCTAGAAGACAGCCCATGCAGGGGTGTGGTAGAAGAGTCCAACAGCAGAAGTCCTCCAAGAGCTCACCACCCCATGGCCAAGCTCTGCTCTGGTTTCCAGAGGACAAGCTTGCTGCCTGCCCTCATGGTACAGACAGACAAGTCCCCTAACTGCTCACAAAACTTGTTTTTTCTCTCCATGATCACAGTTTCCCATGACAACCGTGTTTTTCCTCCACAGGGACACCATGCCTTGCTGTGAAGAGATGGACTTTTGTGAGAAACAGAATGTTCACAGAACCTGGACTTGTCCCCAACAGATGGAAATGGTTCGGGTGCTTATGGTGTCCAAAGTATATACAATGTGAATCTATTTTTCCACCTTTGAAAGAAGCAACAATGAAAACCACATTGCAAACGGGGAAAAAAAAAAAGCTTCTTTTGAATTTCAAAACAGAGAAAAGAAGGAATCACTTTCTCTTAAGAAAATACCAGGAGCTTGCAAAAACAAGGACGGGCTGTGCAAATGTACCCATCTTGACTTTGTGGGTGTAACAGAAAACTGGAATCATAAACGCACACCATGTGTTACAATATTTTTTTGAAAGAGATCTGGCTGCTGTGCTACCATATTGACACAGACCCTCCAAATCAATTGTGAGGACATTACCATGAAAAACAGGATAAAGGGAAGTGCTTGGTCTTCCCAGGAGCCGCAGCGGGCTCTGCGCTGGGGGTTACTGGAGGTTATTTCCTCCGCACACTGCGCTGCCCTCGCCCGGTCCTTCCGATTACACACCCCGCTTTTGTGTGTCCCGGCTTGCCGGGGGAGAGAGCTCTGTGTGTTTGCGGTTTTGTTCCCTTCATTACCATGCAGACAATATTCGGCTGTTCTCAAGGAAGGTCTGGGATCCCTGCTCTTTTCCCAGGCTTTCTTCTTGTCCATGAAAAGAGGAAAAACAACGAGGAGCCTGTTAGGCTCCCTCTCGCCAAGCCATGGGCTGACGGTGATGTAACAAGAAGCGCGGCGGTGAGTGGCTGCAGCCAGACTGGTCATGCTCTGTCCAGGCATGGCGTGGCCACCGCCTGGCCCCCGCCGCACAAAGGCTCCGAGGGGGGAGCATTCAGCGGCGGACAAAGTGCCAGCCAAGCATGAAGCTCAAGGGGATCTCCCCCTGGGCACAGGCACGGCTCCCAGCTCTCACCCGCACGCCCGCCCGCAGCCCGCACGCTTCCCGGCTCACGCGGGGAGCCTGCCTGCGGCTGCGGATATGATGATGATGGTGGCCATCGCTGTTAGCGGGTGGAACGGGATTTTGTGAAATTGGGCTGGCTGGGGGAGTAAGCGCAGAAGGGAGAAAACCAAATTTGTTTCCGTTTCGCGGATCTCAGCCGATGTAAATCGGCGTAGCCTCATTGCCGCCAGCGGCAGATACATTCACGTACAGATCTGCACAAAAGCCGGCCCGTGATGTCAGATAACCGAAGGCAGTTTATCTCTACAATTGTTGCGCAGTTCCTTGTTGGGCAATTAGTAAGCTAAATGTCTATTAACATACATTTAAACAGAAACATTAAAGCAGTAGGTTTAAAACCAGACCTCGTTTTTTTGCCATTTTTGAAATTTCATTTTGCCTGAAAAATATTTATTATTCTCAATGGAAAAAAAGAATCCTTAGTCGATCCTTTGGTGATTGCTTGCCAACCTTCCAGTTTTAATTTTGAAAATTAGTTACATTGTTACAACTAGAGATAGGTTGCCAAAGAAAGACAATAATTCTCAGGCTTGTTGTGTCATCTTGCCAGACACCCAACACAGAATTCAAAGCCCCAAATATTTGGGGTTTTTCACAGTAGAAGGTAGTAAATACAGGATTTATACTTGCTAACAAACTTGTTAACTAGCTCTAGTTTTTCAGTCCTCATTCTGCCTTCACTCTGCCTACTAAAGACTGACTCCTGGGGTGACACATTCAAACACTCTTTCTCACAATACTTACAGCCTCTTGACAGATCCGTGGGGAATGAAAAGCAATGGAAACTTGCGGCTTGTTTTCAGAGGGGCAAGACACTGAAAGCACACAGCCAAATTTTTCTAAGAAAATATTAGACCTATGTGAAAAAGGAGAAGGTCAAGTGGGAGGAATTGAGTATTCCATGTTATCTGAAATGTCTCTCCAAAGTATCAGTCAATGTACTTTTCAGATGCAACTTCCCAAGACATTGTGGTATCATTTAAATTTGATAAGGAGTGTCAGACAGCACGCATGTTTTACATGCCTTCCAGAGCCTTGAGTTTGCAACGTGCTGTATTTAAATTCAGCCAAATTATAGGTTGTAAATAAATTAATCGTTAATTGTAATGAAAATAAGTGCCCAGGTAGCTAACTTGCATGCCTTTATATTCATTGAAACAGAAAGAAAAAATAAATAGAAAACCCCTGTAACACAAATATTCATCAAAAAAGCCCTCCCCTCAACTGTCATCAGACTTTTTAAGTGCTTCACAATACATTTGCAATTTTCTATCTGTTACATCCATTTCTCAAGAGTATGCAGGTGCTGGCTGTTTCTGCAGCTCAGTGACATACAGTGCATGCACAAAAAGTGTAATGAACATTCTCATTTGAGGGATCAGAAATTGTCTTGTGGTCAGTTCAGTTTCTCATTGGCATTTGGAGACTGACACACAATAATGATGGTGCCAAAACTGAGATTCACGGCAAAGCCATGCACCCACCATGACATTCAGGGTCTGTCTCTTTTGCCTTGCTGCATCTCATACATGCACACACACAGATGTTTATGACAGCAGGACATGTATGCAGTAGAGGGGCTACAATTGCACTAGTAACATCAGGCATTAGAAATGCTTGGAAATTGGAAAGAATTTTGGTATTAAAAGGTAAAATTAACAATAACTGGTGAATTCCCTGAGCCTGCCACTGCATGTTCTTACAGAAAACAGAGCTGGGGAGAGGAGTGTTTTGGGTTGATTTGTTGTTGAAAGGAAAAAGAAAACAAACCTGAACGAGTCACAACCTAGAAAATTTCAGTCTTCCCCCAAACAGTTATCTTTGTTAATTAATTTGTCGTCATCATTAGACTTTTTTCTTTTCCTATAATAACAAGCTATGTTGTATGACCTCACCCTTTTTCTTCATGGTACTTTTTAAATCAGTGCTCTACTCCCTAGCAAAGACTACAATTTGCACAAGGTGTTACTTGCAGTCCTGCGCTTTTGGGATCTCATTATGACTTGGCAATTCACAGTTCAACCTGATTTTACCTCACTGCTAGCAATTCCTTCCCAAAGCCACCTTTCAAACATGAAATCTGAAAAAAACTAACAACAATGATTTCTTAAGGGTTAGTCCTATTCTAGGTGTTATCCAAAGGAATGGCTTCTGGATGTGGATGCCCCATCCCTGGCAGTGTTCAAGGCTGGGTTGGATGGGGCTTTGAGCAGCCTGATCTAGTGGAAGGTGTCCCTGCCCACTGTAGGGAGATGGAACTAATGATTTTCAAGGTTTCTTCCAAGACAAACCATTCAGTGATTCTATGATCTCTTGTGCTTCTCCAACCACTTCCTGTTTTTCATTGGGTCCTCTAAGCAAAGTCAAGAACTGCTTGAGCTATAATTTTTAACATCTAAACATTTCAAGCGACATAGAGAAAATGTGTCTAGAAAGAGAAGGTAAGGCCTGTGAACAGAGCACGTTGCTTTGGTTTTATCTACTTTGTTGTCATGCTTACAATTGTATTGCAACAGGTTTTCCTAGGCAAAAACTACCCAGTGTTGATACTGATAGAGACTGAAAAGCAGCAGAACAAAGAGAAAGTAGTGAAAATATTCAAACCACAAAAGATAAGCAGGGCACTGTGCCACTTGAGAATCATGGATGGCTTTGGTAAAATTCATAAATTATGTTTAAAAAAAAAGAAAAAAAGAGAAAAAATAACTAAAACCTACATAGGCCTCCGGAGAAAAACAGAGAAGCCATCTATCTGTAGTTATATAAATATGTGTTTGGTTAGTTTTGACAAGTGAGCTCCACTGTAGGGAATAAACTTTTCCCGTTCCAGAGGGGAAACCTTCACACTTCAGAAAGGCAGAAAGCAGAAGAGGCTTTTCATTCTGCTGTGAGATGCTGGGTTTTGTACTTGCTATGTGTATGGGGACCCAAGCTTTCATGCTCATGGGGAAGTAAAATAGTTCTTTATGGAGTATTTTATAAAGGACTATCAATCATTCCTGTATGAGTCTGAAGCAGAGGGGAAGCAAAGGAGAGGTCATGCACAAAAATGATTGTGTTTCAAGTCATGCAATGAAAGATTTGACTGTGGGAAAGCAGATTCACATTCATGCAGACCCTGAACTCGGCCTTACAGAGTGGGTAAGTGCTGCTTGTGCCTGCAGTATCCTCTCGCTGAGGTCTACCACCTATAAAATAAATCCTGTAATGAAAGCAGATCACCTCATAATGCAGTCCTGGAAGGGGCTGATTCATCCAATATCTCTTGCTTACAAATGTACCACGGGGTTACCATAGTTCAGGCGGCCTCATTAAAAGCAGTGCAAAACACACAGAGCCTGAATGGAGATGAAATAAAAGCCCTATAGATGGTTGTTACACATAATCCATTTGTTACTATGCTTCAGGCAAACAAAGGAGCACATTGTTTATAGAGCTGCATTCTGCCAGCAGCAGAACAAATTCTTATATGATTCTTGTGAATATTTTACAACATTCAACAAAACTAAGAGTGTGCCTCCTTCATAATGCTAGTAATTCATAACTGGGAGAGGGGTGAAGGCAGAATAGAGAGTGTGAGAGTAAAATAGTGAGATCAGGTAATTTATAACAGCTGTACAAGGAAACCAAAATTATTACTGATTCTGAGCACCTGATGACGTGCACTGGAAAAGAGATGGATTTTTCCACTCTTTTATATGCATTGCATATAGTATGTATAATGCTTAGAATCTATCCCTTAACCACTAAATTCAATGGTTTATCGTTTTGCCTACCAATGGGTGAAAATGTCTTAAGTTCAGAAAGGCAAAAAAAAAAGGATATTCTTGAAAAAAAAGTTGGCCAGGCATTAAAAACCACAATTGAAAACACTGAATGGAGCAACAAATTTAACAAGTATAGGACCTGCCTAGTTACACAATCAGAAAGTTTAAAGTATAATTGCTATTCTTGGCAAGTTCTATATTTGGCATGTATGTTGAAGACTTATTTTCTCCTGACAAATTATTGAAAAACATAGTTTTCAGTCTACATATTATTTGCTTTCTCATATCCTGGATTAAATTATGTAGATGATGTAGATGCAGACTTCATCCTGACCTCACTGGAGTTGCACCAGACTCTAAACATGCCAACCTAGGTGTCATCCTAACCAGTTAGCGCTGGTTAATTCACATTTTTCACCACTCCTTACTTTGTTTTTTAAACTGTGTCTTCAGGAATACACTGCCATTGCTCATAAATGTGAACAAATAAAAATTTCCAAAGTTGGGTTTCTAAAAGGAAGCTAAACACTCCTTAGGCTGGCACAAGCTGAGAAGTGGGCCGTATACATAAACAAAGGAAATGTGTGATTATTCTTCACGCTGAACATGCAATACACTACACAGAGCGAACCTTTTGCAATTTAAGTACAGGACACCGGTCTGTCACCACACCTACAAAGTGTTAAGAAAAAATTATCACCTGAAAATAAAACCTAAGCAAAGGGGTATCAGACACAAAGCCCCCAAACCCTCAAACCTTTTGTGAGGTTTTATTTAGCAGCAGCATGATAACAGTTGTGCAACTGCAGCTGAAGCAAGAGATTTTCACCTCCCCTGGTCATGATGTGACTTACCCTGGCTTACAGGAGTAGGGGCAGGTCTCTCTCAAATGGCCTTAGCTCTCCTTCAGGAGGGAAAGCAAAGCAAAGAGACCCTGAATGCAGTTAGGGGCCTCAAAAGGGAATCAAGTTTCTGCAAGGAAGTGGCACACCATGAGGCTCTGGCTGTTAATACTATCTTTGTCCCGTGAAGAGAAGTGGCGGCAAAACATGGCCTGGTGAAAAGATGTGAAGACAGCACCAGGGCAGATATGCAAATTCCTGTGGGAAAACATCCCCTTGGAGGCATTGAGAAGCACTGACATGTTTTCACATAAATCATTAGGCAAGACAGGATCTTATTTTCCATCCAAAAGGCACTCCAGAAGCTGAGGGCCACCCCTCTTCCATGCACAAACAACCACTCTTCCCTCTAGGCAGCTGCTCACATAGCAATTGCATTTCTGTGTAACTATATGAAAGTAGCAAATACAATAAGGGTTGTAAGGAGTATATTGTTTGTGTATGCCTGGTAAATACTGATAATTGGGATACAGGAAGAGCCACATTCAGATTTCCCAATTGTTGATTTTCTGGATTATAAGTTTCCAAAGTCATTCAAGGCACTATGACACAGTTTGTGTCAGTGCAGCTAATATATTCAATAAAAACTCCAGTGGGATGGATTTCTACTGCAGCTGTAAGGTCTTATGGACTAAGTAAGCAGGTAAATGCAGAGAGTGAGTGGGAATTTTTTGACTGTTTCAATGGATCAAACCTTAATTGCAGGCATATTCTGAATGCTGGACTCCCCTGAAAACTTGAACTGATACTGTGCAAAAACCCTAACGAGTAATAGCTGACATTCAGCAATTAAATAAAAGGAAATATGACTGGGTGACAGAGAAGGTTGCTGAGAGAAGCTGTGGATACCCCATCCCTGGAAGTGTTCAAGGCCAGGCTGGATGGGGTTTTGAGCCACCTGATCTAGTAGAAGGTGTCCCTGACCAAGGCAGGGGAATTGGAACTAGGTATCTTGAAGCTTCCAGCTAAAGCATTCCATGATTCTATGACAGGGAAAAACCTAGGGCCTTGGAGAAGTGACTTTAAAATCCTGAGTAGAGGGATGGATTTAGGAGAGGGGTGGAGGCCACCCAGGAAGCTGCTGAGGGCAGGGAGCTCATGTTACTGCCCTGAGCAGTGGTACCTACTGAGCAGCACTGCAGCCCCAGCGCCTGCACCCGATGGAGAACTGCTGAGCAAATGCCCTGATGAGCCCAATAAGAGTGTTCTGCTCTGCCCTGCTGCCCCACCAGCCTGCCTCTGACCCACTTCCCCGGCAAACTCCCCGCTCCTAATCCTCTTTCCCCTGACCAGACTAAAGGGAAAACTCCGTTTCCTGCTGCTGAGAACTCCTCCATCCATCCCTTGAGTCTCACACACTACAAGTAACACACTCCCCTTCCTCCTGTGGGTCACTTTGAGGGGAGCTCTTCACCCATACAAATATTTAGCAGTCGTTTTCAGCAGAAATTTCCCAGCATCACATTGGATGAGACTGTGGGCTTGGGGCAGTGTAGTGATTAATGGGTCCTCTGCAGAACAAAACCTCCTCAGCTCTGTCACAAGATAGTTGCTATGGTTTTTTGACATTGCTTAGCAGAAATTTACTTTGGCCAGGGATTGGAGGAGGGGAAATATAAAAAAAAAATACTATAGAAAAGCCCTCCATTGTACACTGACAATTATTCTGAGCAAATCCTGTGCCTGTCTAGAATTTCAAGCTCTGTATAAATACTTTCAATTAGATTTAAAAAACAAAACCAGAAACAACAAATGGGGAGACTTTGTTAAGAACAGACAGCTTGAAACATGTCTTGTTAGCTATCAACAAAGTCTGTTAGAAATGCTGGAAGGTTTCAGCGAGGTTGGTGGAAAAACAACATCAAATATCCCGTGAGAGACTAACTTAAATGTTCTTTGCAGTGACTCAGTTAAGGATAGGTAAGAATGCACACTTCATTGCAATCAGCTGCAACAACCTCAGAATCTTTTAGCATGGTATTTTACTGAGGTCTCAAATTTCAGCTGTCTCTGTGGCAGATGGCAGCTTTCATAGGTGTAAAATGTTCTAATATATCAGACAAGCTCTGCCTAAAGCATCCAACAAAATAGGAACGAGAAGTTGGCCAGGGAATGTTTTTGAATGTGTTTAAAAATGGATGTTTCCCATTTTATACAGCAAAAAAAGGCCAGAGCATCATGCAAGAGTTTTAAGGCACTCTACCCATATGGAAGAGGAGTCTTTCCGCATGCATTTTGAGCGACACAACGACAGGCTTGTATCACCATCCCCACTTGAAAGAAAATCCTGCTAGACTGAATACTGGAGATTTGGGGTTCAAAGCTTATATAAGATCATGGAGCAACTGCTATTCTTGAGCAGCCTTAGGCGTGCCTAAATTGTCTTGTAAACTCCAATTCACAAGATGCAGAGCGCCTCACCTCTTTAGAAACACTGTATGAGGGTGTTTCATCTATAGTCAATAAACATCAAACCAGAACAACTGGGAGCACAATTCATTTGGGTTTGTACACTTAAATCTTTTGGTATGTATCTGCATGTTATAAATCACCATTATAGCAGCAAACATCCAGGGTAGCTTGGAAGGGAAAGCAGGACAGCTGTGTTATCATGTCACTCTGGGCTACAAGGGGAATTAATCCAGGAAAAGCACTATACTGATACAGATACTCTCCTACTGCTACCTGCAGAGTCTGCATATTCAATTTCAGCAAGGACTGCATTATGTAACACAGAAAGACTTTTTAGGTGCATTTGAAAACCCATTCCTGAATCTCAAGCAGAATTCTTAATTTCTTTATTAATTCATCACTTTTCTAATTTGTGCTCTGAAGTCAGTATTTAGTATCTGATCTGCACAAAATATCAAAAATCTTAAGACTATTCAGAACTAATAGAGCTGCTGCAGCTTTATTGGCATCCATTGGCATGTACTCTGTTGGACAGGCAAGGTGTCAAACGTTTTAGCATGTGGGAGAAATTTTTAGAATTGCTTAACAGTTTCAGTGGAAAACACTGCATCACTATCAGAATTTTTTATATAAACATAACAGTCCCAATGGAAATTTTAATTTAGAAAGTTGCTTAGTTCCAGGGTAGAAGGAGGAAGCATAGTCAGCACCATGACAATGCACAGCAAATGCTTGAGGGGGAAGGTGACAGGTTCAGGTGCAGATCTCCACTTTGCATTTCTCCCTGCCTAAAACCTTGACACAGTCTTGGTATTATTCCAGTGGGGAATACTGAAATCTCAGGATGCTTTTCAGGATGGGAGAAAATTTTTCTGCCCAGGTCCACATTTGCAGCTTCTCCAGCTCAATTATTCCTGATGTCTGAATGGTTGCTTTCAACTCCACCAAAGAGTTTATAGGGTATGAGAATGGTGTCCAGTTTTCTTACCAGTGCAGTCTAGAAGGCATGATGGGGGGATATTTCAGTAATTAGCTGTAACATATTTGACAGGTAGATCCAGATAAAATTTGGTTAAATTTGATGAAAATGCAGATAATAGAAGCAGTTTTCTAGGTGTTCTATAAATACAGCTCTATCACTGAAGGCAACGCAAGTTGAATTTGAAAAGCTGCAACTTGGCGACGTCTGTAAGCATGTCTGTGCTCTTTCCACTGTTTCACTAAGTCTTTGAGGCTGAGGTTGCCATATTTCCAGTAGTTTTCCTTTCAGCATTTTTTTAGTTGATTCCCCTGTTGTATTTTCAGTCATCTACCAATTTACTGCATGTTCCATCCTACATGTGACCACTCTCCTGATACCTACTTTGGCAGGAATTCATATATGGTGATCAGTAGGACGATAGCAGTGTTTAGTATGATGCCTTCACTATTCCCACAACCACCAGAAACTAATTAAGCATACATTGGGTACTTTAAATTCTTGGTTATTTTTTCTGCATTTTTTTTTTTTTTTAGTTCCTACAGTTGTGATATTCCACACACAGTATGAAAAAAACATTCACCTTACACTAGGGTTCATTGCAGACCAGGAAATAACTAAACTTGGTGGAATTCCAAGGTAGGATGTTCCTCCAGCAGAACAAGAAACCTAGGGCTGACAGATGACAAATGAATCACCTAAAGCAGTATTTTCTTGTTGAAAGTTCTATTGGTAAGTATATAGAGCCTAGTCTTTAGCTTTAAGGAAGAAAAGCAATCTTGAAAGTTCCTTTCTTCATTGACATCGTCATTGTCCTTTTGACTGGGCATGAAAGGGACTTCCATGAGTTTTATTTTATTCTGAGACCAATGCAACGACTCACCTTCTTGAGATTGCTTTTCCATAGAGGGAACTTAGATACAGCATTAAACTAGATACTTATCCTTGAAGATGCTGTATGCTCATCATTTTTCCATTTCACCACAAAAGAATACATGTACTTAACCAGTTCTGGTTTTAGACTCATCAATTTTACTAACAATACGTTACATATTCTCCAGCCTCATCTCCATCAGTCATTTCATTTCTTCAGGCTGACAAGTGAAAACAACAGAAGTGATGAGATCACATCCAGACACTAATGAGTGCAGTCTAAAGCAATTAACATGTCCATCTAGATGCACCTTCACTTCGGTTTGGATCACAAACACACCTTTGAACACAGTTTACTGGTCACCCCCACTTACTGTGCCTTTATTCATGTTGCAGAGTGCTCTTGGAGAGTGTTCTTTCAGATGTAACTGCAGCTGGCAGCTGCATTTCAAGGGAACATCTAACATCCTTCAACTGCTACTGAAATGTGCAGCAGTGAGATCAGCTCCTCAGCACAAACATTCCTGTTAAAGAAGGCACTCCTAATAGGCTGAAGTTCCTGTTAGTGTAGACATAAGCTTCCACAGGATTCAGTTCTTCCCAGGATGGGGGCTGAGACCTGTACTTACCACAGGGTTCAGCATCCCTCAAGTGACATGGCCTTTAGAAGCCAGCAACCATTTAATTCCCAGAAGAAGCATGCAACATGGCAGTACTGCTACAAAGTAGCAGTACTTCCTTCAAAAACTAGTCACCTTCAAAAGCTAGGAGTTAAATCCCACAATATTCGAGAAAACCTTGCTTATATGCTTCTAGCTCAACTGCAAATAAATTAAAACCTTTTTACTCCACTAGATGGTGTAATTTGTCTTTCTGTCAAATGTGGCCCTGGAAATATTCCCCCTAATTCTTCATTTCAATATGGGGCCATAAAAAATACCATCTGGAAAGTGAAGCAGGAATCTGGTCTACAAGGGTCAGCTACTTTATCAGGTCATGCTTCTTTGATGTTTTCCATGAGTCCTTAGAAAAGCTTCTGTCAGCACAGGATAACTTTATTGTAGAGCATTCCTAGATCCATGAAAGAATAAAGTAGGAACCCAGAATAAAAACATCACAGTCTCCCTCTATTTCCCCTTATACCCAGGCATTCTGCCTAGGTATCTAAGCTCTTCTTGTGATTTATGTCATGTATTTTCAACTGCAACATCTCTGGAAGCTCTCTCCTTGGTTTACATCCAAGTTACAAGACGATGTAGTCAAACATATAGCTGGATCTTTCTTCTCCAGTTATGCTTGCACTTCCATGGCTATAGTTACATACAGAAAAAGCAGAGAATGCCAGCCTACATAACAGGATGTCTCTTGGGGGATATACCCTGGCTAAAGGTAACCCTGGTGGCTATAACCCTCTGTCTGAAACAAAAAACATCATCTTGGCTGGTGCCATTCAACTCTTGGCTTCAACTGAAGTCCACATAAAAAAAAAAAAAAAAGGTATGCCTGGATCACAGCTTGCTATTTAAACATTTGTAGGCATTCATTTGTTCATGTTCATTGAATGACATCTACTGATATACAGACACCAAAAAAAGCATGCCCAACATCACATCAGCAGCATATCGCTCTTCCTAGAATTCTGTAGCTGCTAAATCACCACATGGTCCAGCTCTCCCTAAAATTTAGCAATAAAGAAGTCTGTAATGGAAGAATACACCTAGATATTTTTACAGTGTTTCCAGGATATCTTGTAGGTATTAAGCTTAAATAGAATCCACAGAACTCACAGAAACAAACCAGCATGGTTGAAAGCTCAAGACTGAACTGAACAAAATCCATCTGGCAAACTGGAGGAAGCTCAGCTATCCTACCAATTGCCCTTATGCTATCCACCCACAACTCTGCTTACTTCCCTTGGAAAATGGGCACTGGCAACAGGCATTTTTAAAATAAACACACTCATGAGAATCACAACCAAGGGACACATACAACACACAGAGAATCAGGAGCTTTCAGAACGGAAACTTTATGGCACTTCCTCACAGTCTGTAGACTCACAGTCTGTACAGTGCCCACGTTAATTTAGGTTATTTACATATCCAGATCCATTTGAGGCCAGGCAGAGCAGATAGCTCTAAAGAGTTTACATGCTCACCATATCTTCTGCAAGCACTGAATTTAAAATACATGACTGCCTGCTGTGCACTGCAGGACTTGTTTCTGAATGCAAATTTAATAAACCAACCATTTCCTCTGTGGATGATTGATGCATGAGAAATCTGAGGTATCTGCATCTACAGTTGTGCTTGCTATAGACTCCAAACATTTATCTGAAAAATTTCTGCTGAATATTTCAAGCTTGAGTAGAAACAAACCCAGGAAGTTCCTCAAAAGCTGCAGTAAAGACTTTAATCTCATTATAAAAACCCCATCAATTGGATTTGTTTCATAGCCACTTCTACAGCTCCCCTTACTCAGGGGTAATATAAAGCAGGGTCTGCGTTGTATTTTATTGACCAAAGTTTCCAAAAATATAGCTTCTCGTGTGGCAGAAAAATGGGTAAAGGTCTTTCTTGGTTATACACACACCAAATGAAGGGCCATCTTAATAGCACCATCTTGTGCACATATTTACCCATAAGAAGAAAAAGAAGCAATCTCTGCAGTTGTAAATTTGAACATGTGATAATTCTTACATTAAGTACTAGATTGCTCTATGAAAAAAAGGAAACCTAAGAAACAGCATGAGAAGTAAATGTTTACCTGTGCCACACAGAGGATGTATATGCTGAGTCCAATTACTAATGTTGATCAATTTAAACCTGATACATGGTCTGCAGCAAAATCTCATACCAGGACATTCCTTGATAGCTGTATCAATGTACATAGTTCTGTTGTAAGAAAAACGCACTCTGCGCTGGGCAAACATATTGTGAAAAAGTATATTAAGCATTTACAGGACCGAGGTTTGTGTTCCATTAAGTCACTTTTATGCCATCATTAGACAATGCCCCTAAGAAGTGGGTTTCAGGGATTAACAAGGAAAACTTGGCACAGAAAGATACCTAATACTGGCATTGCATCAACAACACAACTGTACTCAAGTTTCAACAAATGCAGGTTTTGCCGACTTCGGTTTGCAAATTTTGACAGCTGATGGTTGAAACCTGACCCCATAAAATGCCATGCCTGAAATGGCATTGCCTATGTTTACACACCCTGAGAAATAAGACTTGGTTTTACAAAGACCTGAGTGAGTAACTTCTATTCCCACACACTGGGATGCCTGTTACAGGGGGTACAGGACACTTGAGACAAAGCAAAGTATCTGGCCACTATTACATAGCAAATATACTTTTATAATATACTTTTATTTAGATGATAAAGGAAAACATATTTGCAAGAAGAAAGATCTAGGGACTTTTACTCCTCCCCTGAAATGTAGAGAATCCCTGAATGTAGGCTCCCTATCAGTGCTTGAGTGAAAGAACAAGCAGGTTCCTTAAATCACAGGCTAAAGTCACTATCTGCATTAACTGCAGGGATTTCATCTCCACATTGCCTCCTGATTGATGCAATCTGTGTATGAGGAGTAATCTAAATACCGGATTGCACACACTTGGCAGGTCTTGCACCCCTCTTCACAGAGAATAGTTTTGTCATAACTCACAATATAGTTACTGTAATACTGCTCAAACAGTGTGCTGTGTGGCATAGACAACTGCTTGGCCATTTCATGTAGGCTTTCTGGCTTCAAGTCTTCAATGCCATAAGTTTTAGTCAGGATGTATTCTAATTTCCAGTTTGATTCATTTTTCTCGTTGGCGTCTCTGAGGTCCAAGTAAAACTGCCAAAGATCCTACAGTTTAAAAAAAAAGAGAAAAAAAAAAAGGAAAGAAAGAAAGGAAAAATAGGCACTGCTGTATTGCTTTCTTCCCTGCTTCATTAAGTCTCAGGAGTGATATATTGATTAGGAAGCTGTCACTCCTCATTATTCACATGTGAATAGAAGGTCACGTCCCACCCCAAGAGCTGGGCTTACACCCAAAGCCGGTACTTGCAGAGCAGTAATGGTGGGGGGATGGGGAGGAGAAGAAAAAGGAGCCACAAAGGCAGCAGTGGCAGGGTTACAGGTCTCTCCTGTCCAAACTCCATAACGCTCATGTCTGCCTCAGGAGTGGGGCAAAAGGGTGAGAGCCACAAGTTTCCTTTCTGTGGGCACTACTTGAAGGGCAGAACGGACAGAAAAAGAACGGCCCAGGGAGAAGTTAAGGAAAAGGAGGGACGTCGATGCAGGAGTGAAATCTGCACAAGAAAGGAGCAACCTGAATTAGCATAGGTCTCCAGAGAGAAACCCCAGACCCAATCAAGCTGCAGGGTGCATTGTCACTGAACTAGGCAGGGTCAAGATCTTTCCTGGATTACAGAGAGAAAGTCTAAACCATTCACAGCCAAAATAATTACACAGGATTCACTTTATCTCCAAAAATCACGTGAAACTACAAAGCAGAAGCCTTCTACTTTTTATTTTCCTTCCAAATTTATCTAACATTTCCTATTAAAATCTATTTAGGAAGGGTATATAATCATGTCATGATTATAAAAGACATTATATGGTTTAAAGTGCTTTCTTCATCCGCCGTTTTACACCCTTTAGAAACATTTCACGGGCTGCATCCCAAAACTCAGGCTATCACCGGCAAACAACGTTGGTACGTAAGCACGCCCAGGATTTAGTGGACCTCTTTCACCCTTGCAGAGCTCCCTGCAAATAGTTTCAGGATTTTGCCCAGAAAAATTCTGTCTTTGATCCTACATCATACGAATATTTGATACAGAGCAGAAAGTACTGGGCAGTTCTGCAGGCACAGAAAGACCAACCAAGTTTTCTTTCCGATTTCCTTTTCTTTGCCCAGGAAATAAAACTAAGAATAGGCACCAAAGTCCCATCACCAGCAGCCATAATACTACAAAGGCTGACATCTCACTGTAATTTTTACTGACACTATAAAGTCTTAAACAATGCTTTAAAATCTTTACTTACCAGCAAGCTATAATCTAAAAGATCATATTGATACAATCTGACACCAGGGTTATTGGACTCCATTTGCCAGACATCCTTCACAGGGGTTACCGCAGGTGCCACAAACAAGGAATTGACTGGCTTTTCTGCAGAAAAAGGGAAGTTGAGGAAACAGTTTCCTTTCAATCATTTCTTTTTCAAACAAATGTTTTTGTAGAGTACCAACACAGCAAAACCAAGAATGACAGGCTTAAAGACATTAGAAATTTTTTCACCTGATTTAGCTGTATCACTGTGAACTGCCATACTTCCAATGGACAGATCAAAACGTGTAAAATACCACAGCACCACTCCAGCGTGTACCACTTAAGCCTGTCTATACTAACTTTAGTTGCTGTTTCCATACTGTATTTTACACGTTGCTTTATATATTTATGAGGTTATTAGAAACACCGGGGTCTGTTTCATCGCCTGACCCTGAGTAGCCCAGCACCTACTGTGTGAACAACGACCTTTACAGCAACTGAAACATGAGGATGTATGTGAGTTTTATTGGGACAGAATGTGCAGGTGAGGATATTGTAAAGTTCTCTGTGGAACAAAAAGGAAGCTCTAACTATTCCCATCTCTGACAGCATCACAGCACTGAAATCACAAGGTCAGCCTCCACATATAGAAGTTTTGAAAGTCTGGAAATGAGTAGATTCTTCTGGAGAAAATACAGCTGAGCCCTATTTCAGTACACTGGTGTTGGCTGCAATATTGCATTTATCTTGAATTCTCTGGAATTTTGTCAAGAGGAAAATGTCCTGAATAGAAGAGAGTGTAAAACTGTACAGACAAACACAATGTGTATTTGATTACTATTTAAATTTTGTCAAAAGATGCAAAATTACTAAAATTATTGGGAAGTAGTTACTTGCACATGCAAACTTTAATGACGAACACCAAGATCAGTCTGTTCCCAGTGAAATTTGCAGGAAAGATGATGATTACATGAACAAATGGGATAGTAAAAAATACAGGTATAAGACTCCATTGAGCATTAAAAAAAAAAAAAAAAAAGCCAGTTCTTTCACTGGGCTGGATTCTTTTTTACTAGAGATTAACACCATGTAAAAAGGTAAAAATTTGGAATAGTATTACCTGGTCAGCATTTTGGGCATTGCTTATACGAGTTCATATAAATCACAGATGAAGGGCCATTTAACATTTGGGTATTTTACATAAATCAAAGCCATGAACCTCCTACTGTTCTATGGTGAACAAAAAGCTTGTTAGAGTTCTGTTAGAGATGTTACAAGTGCTCCATATGGCCATGCCCATGCTTAGAACTAAGGGATTTCAATGCAATAAACAAAAATTTCAACGTGAGTGATTTTCTTGAAGGGAAATTAGCTGATCTAAGAGATGCAACAGGCAGAGACTTTCTTTCCCCTACCTCCTGCTTACCCTTATCTTAATTAACTTTGAAGCAGCAGGGAACTCAGCAGAGAGGCACAGTAATGATGCAGGAAATACAAGAACATAGAGCATGTCTAGCTGGCCTGAGAACATTCCCCTTGACACATTACACAATAGCAACTGGCTGGTATAATTTGCCCATGTCACTGAGAGAGCAGAGAGGAAAGACTAGAAATTCTTGTAGAGGCATAAGCATTCATTAAAAAAAAAAAAAAAAGGAAGCTTGGGGAGTCTCTGCTGACATCAACAAAAAAAAGACAGTCACCATTGCAAGGTTCTCTTTGAAAATAAAATTGGAGTGTGTGAGACTTGAACTCTTGCAGATAAATAACTGCATTTCCCAATTTCCTTTTCTCAATCAATTTATACCACAGGCTGACTAGAAAGAGCATGCATTAACTCGCTTTTAATCAGGAAGAAAAAGTTCAGGCATCAACATGCATCATTACCTTCTTCATCCAGGAGGACCATGATACTATCTCTATGTGTATGTCCAAAAAACTGGCCCGCAATAACACTACTGTATCTGCGAAAAATCTTTACCAGTCTCTCATTGTAATACTCCCTGATAGCTGTAGTATTCCTTGCATATGGCAAGTATCCTACTGGGACATGACCTATTATATACACCTAAGGAATTAAATACAGAAAGCACAATTAGCACCTTTATTTGAAACTTAAAATCTTAGCTGTATCCTAGAAGTGGTTACTGCAGTTTTATAATAATGCTGCCTTTAAAAGTGGCATTCTAAAAGCTGTAAATCATGACAGGTTTTTTAATATAAAATCCCAACAGTAAGATCGCTTAAGTTCATTTATCAATTTAGTATCTTATTGAGGAGAAAAGATGTTCCAATAAATCTATGCATGATTTTAGGCCTAAGGAAAATGTTATCAATTACTTCAAATGAAATGTTACTAGGCAAGGCTTATAATTTGGCATCTCAAGAGGACAGAAGAAAAAATTTATGTTTGAGTATTACAGAGTCTGCACCAGAGAGTCAGAGAGTCACCAGAAACATGGATAAATGGTTAAAACCCCTCTGAGGTAGAGACTTAGTGTCAACCACACACACCAACTAACATTCTGCAGGGTTTCCTGAGGAAGGGAAATCTCTCCTTTCTCCTGACTGTAATATAATATTCTAAAATTGCGGCACTGTAGCAAAATGTAAATGTTTCAAATTAAACACTGTTGCTCAGGTGATGATCCAATACGCACATGAATCAATCAATCAATCAGGAGGCAACAATTTAAACCTTCACTTCACTATGTATTATAAAACAAGTTATTGTAACACTCAAACCATAGCAATTACTGCAGCTTGGATAAGTTTTGTGCCTGATAAATTCTGTTCTAATTTCTATTTTTGATACTTTACATTACATTACAATGCAAATAAAATACATTAGCTTTTGCCTTAGGCCAAGAGCATATGTTTTAAAATTAAAGGTTATGTGTAAAAAGGTCAGAGACTGACTTCTACAGTATTTTACATGGTAGGAAAGAAAAGGTGTTTTACTGTGCAATTTGAGAAACTTCATTCAACTAGTTTATTAATTGTTGCAGCAAAATGTGCATATTAAAGGAGGAATTATTAATTTTTTTTAACTTTGTAGTATGTTTGGCAGCATTATTATTCTTCTAGGAGTATGTTTATACTTTCATTACCTATACTTCTTTTTTTTGTCAAAATTGAAGCAATGATAGCTTCTGTTCCTGACCCCTACCTTTTCCTTCTTTTGTGAAGAGGTTTCAAGTATTTCCTCCAGCCAGGCAAACTGGTTGGCTGGGTCAGTGATATTCACAGTTACGCTGTTGGGGCTGTAATATAAATTTGTGTTCAGACTGATTATCCTGAGTGCTTGATGGCTATTACTGGATTCAAACAGCTGCGTGTAGAAGCCACCTGTGAAAATAAGACCAACATCAGATGACAAATTAAAGGCTTCAAAGCACCATGTTACAACCAAAGTACACCACTGACCAAATACCCAACCTTCCTCTTTCTAATAGAATATCATGCTTATTCAAGCCACACGCTTATTCATGTCACCTTATCACAACAGAACATGTTAACAATGTTTTCAGCCACATTTTAGTAGAAGTTGACTCTAAATTATTAATGAATTCTTGCCTGTCTTATCTTTGTGTTTATTGGACAGTATTTAGATGCAATTATCCAACTGACATGCAAAAAGTGCCCTGTAGTATTTCTTCCACACTGACAGATACAGTAGTCGTTAAAGGTCTATACTTCTTGAAATACAGCAAACATACAGGCTCCTTCGGAAAGAACTGTTTGAGTTTAGTAGCCTCATACTTTGAAAGTCATTTAACTTCAGACTGATGATATGATGAAAAGTAAGGATCCCATTTTTCAATCCTTGCTTCCAAAATTTTCCATGGCACGTTGAGCTTCTTCAATAGGTACAACTTCATAGTTCATGGACTTCAATGGAGCCATGGCAACAGAAGCATAACAATATAATTTAAGGTCTGCCTCTTTGAGTTCTAATATCCTTATTCAAGTTTCTACTTCCACTCTTACCCAGTTTGCTCTCATTCAGGACACAAAAACACAAATTAAACTTCCAAATCCCTAATGTTTGAGTGGATTGAGTGGAAGTTGGGTTAAACTTTTCAGTCCTTTGCTAAAAAGAAAAATTCTAACTAGGATATAATTATTTTGCCAGTTTATTAAGTTGCATACAAATATTAATAGCATAATCACCACAGCTATGTGCTATCATAACCTGAATAAAAATGCACCTATTCAGTATGCTCTGAAATACACGTACCATTAAAACAGAAACAACATTTTAATAGTTTTTTCCCATCAAAGTAAAGTTTTTGTGTGCATTATATGCCCTCATCTAAAAAGTGCTATGAGGTCTCAAAAGCAGAAAGATATTTCACATGCATTGGTACAAAGTCAGTAACACTAAACATGTTACAAGGAGTGACAAATATTGCATCAGAAAGTAATAAATATAACCTGAATACAGGCACTGCCATTCAAAAAGGTAAGTAACCTCTTTGAGGAGAAGCATCATTGTTCTGACTCACCCTAGACTTAGCTAGACAAAGAAGACAAATCCACAGAAACATTAATTCTCTCAGCTCTAGCTTCGCAATGTATTACTGCCATACTTTACCTTTCCGGAAGGTATTGATTGCTTCATCACTTAGCCAAGGTTTCCAGAAATCTGCTACAGCATTGTAAACTTCACTGGTAGTTACAGGAAGCTGGTCCTGTGAGAGAGGAGAACCTGCCTAAGTCCCAGTATTCAGACACACAGACAAAAAAACCACTAATTATCCTGCCTGACCTCTTGTATTACATGTAAGTGTATCCAGTCATCACCAGGAGGAATTCAAAAAAGGAAAAATCAACTTCTGAATATCCAGTATTGCTGATCAGGAACAAAAGCCTAAATTTAGAACTGATTGCATGGCCTTGTTAATGCATTGTTAAACTAATGCCAGAAGTATGTTAAGCCTTAAGAATACAGCAGAATGGAAAACCATACATTCTGCAAGATTAATAAATATATCAACTGGCAAGTCAAAGTCTAAAAATAGAGTCTTTTGGACAAATATAAGTTTCTTCTTCAAGTAACTTGGGTTTCAGAGTAGCTTCCCAAAACTTCACTTCAGCCCTCAGAAACATTCTGGTGAAATTCACAAGTGTTATCATGATGTCCTTTTCTGGTAAGAAAGCATTTTAAAATGTACAAGAGAAAGTTCTATCAATGTTTTCCCCCACTGGCTCTAATTAGGACTGTAGCACTCAGTCTGAGCCACGGCCAGATGAGACCCATGCTCTGATCTAAACCTCACAGGAAGATATCAGCCTGTCCTTGCCTTTCTTAAAATATCTGGACTCTTGGTATTAGAAGGAAAAAAACAGAGATCAAAAAAGTTGCAGTGCATATTTTTCTTAAACATAAAATTTGACCTTTCTAAGATCTTTGAAACTAAACCTACATTATTAGAGGTTTAGGCAGTAAGTCTCTGTCTAGGAGCAGAGCAATCAGATGTTGGTTGAGACACTTGTTGATTGCAGTGCCCAGACACGGGTTGTTAGGACAGCTTTGAGCCAGAGCCAACAGTCACTAATAGAGCAGCAAAAACCTGAC
The DNA here is from genome assembly GCA_008694505.1 of Cyanoderma ruficeps. Lineage (NCBI taxonomy): Eukaryota > Metazoa > Chordata > Aves > Passeriformes > Timaliidae > Cyanoderma > Cyanoderma ruficeps. The sequence goes on from VZDJ01007749.1 coordinate 50,401,121, forward strand.
ACCAGATAAGAAGTGGACTGCTTTGGGCCCAGGCAAGCCAGTGTTCTCTGAACTGCTAGAAGCAGTTTGGGGATTTGTTATAAGCTGGAGCAAGGGTGTAAAACAAGTAAGACTATGCAGAAAGGCCGAGGTCACAATATATGAGCTTAAACGTACCCCAATGCTTGATTAACCTGAGTAGTATTTTTAAAATGTTGTGCAAGAAAATTCACCCAGGACTGTTCAGTTGTTAAGACAGACAGCTCAGAACCAAAATTCTTTGGTTCATGGTGAATGCACTTTTACACTTGCTTTGGAACAGCCTACAGTGTGTAGCTTGCTCCGTGTTGCTTCTACTCTACAAGACACTTACCAAGCCTATCCATATGAAAAAAAAATGTCACAAAGAGCAAAAACCAAACATTAAAAAATTGAACAAGCTGAAATAACCCCATAGTGGGGACTGTCTGATCCCATGTCTTTTTCAAACAGTAACTGAAAAGCATGTCAGTTCTGCACACTGGTGAAACATAGCATTTCAAAGTATCACAGAAACACTCCTGAGTGGCTTTGTGCAGGGAGAACTAACAACAATCGCCAGTTATTCCAATCACCAGCTTGTTTCAATTTTCTATTTGCTGCCCATCTGCCCCTCCTGAGCATCTTTTCTTTCTGTCTTCAGATTTAATTTCACAAACAAAATTCATATTTGTTGAAAAAGTCACTACATTCTTTGTTTACAAGGTTTTTGTAGGGTTTTTTTCTCCTTTATCAAAGGAGATTGCTGAAAGACAACAATTCTCTGCTAAGACATTTTTAAAAATGAAATAAAGTGAACACAAAACACTGTGTGACACTTCAGTTAAGGTGTTATTTATTGAAATAACCACTAGGAAGTGGTTACTAGTGAATCAACCTGTCCCCATGTCAGTGCATATGAAAAGCCGAAGCTTTACTACCACAGTAAAAACACAAAGGACTGAAGTCACAGTTTGGTTTGTGCAGTCACACTTCCAACATACATTCAGCTGTTATTTTGTCTCTCACGTTTCCTTTACCGTGTCTCTCAGCACCTCTGCTATGCCCCTATTTGGGAACCACTAACTCCAGCAATGACACAGGCAACCACACAATCACCTGCTGCACCAGCCTACACCCTGACAGGCCTAATAAATGCCACAGAGAGCTGGAATACAAGCCTTGAGTGTGAAGGGGGTGTTACTAAATTCCCATGAAGAATTTTAAACAAAATACTTCAGTTGACCTGCTTCATATCCCTTCCGATCCCCTCACATCCAATGACAGCATTTGCTTCTGATCCAGTGCCCTGCCAAATCGACCCACAACACACTTTAAAGGACAAATGAAGCAACTGTTTACTTTTGAGTATGCCAAGAACAATATTCAGCACAGTCAAAGTGAAAAAGCACCATCCTCAGATGCACATAACTAGTGAATCATCAATGTGATTATTTCTATATGTCCAATGAGGAAAGAAAAGTGGACACATTTTTAATAGTAGCGGCAAAACTATGGGAACTTAAACAAAAATTCTGCCATTACTTTCGTTAAAAAACAACAACAACAACAAAATCCAGTGATGCCAGCTGACAGATCTCCAGTAGGCCTTTCAGTAGGCTTTGAAACTCACCACAGGCTCACAGGTCCATTAATGATGTCACTTCTGATGATTAAGTTACTGCATACACATGCATGACATACACAGTAAGGAAAAGCAGGTGTGTATTAACTCCATTGACATGTGGTGGTTCTAAGCCATGAGGAATAATTTGCAATAAATTTGTGTGACCTCAGGCCATGTACAGATTCCACCTGGCATCAATGTTTTCTTAAGTAAGAGCACAGAGAGAGTGATTTAGTTCCTGTTCTAGAGTGGAACTATTTATAATATTAAATGCTAATTGAAGAGCTGTAGAAATCTATTTGTAGAATAACAGTTACACATAATTAACTCTTGTTTTTCAGATGTGTTTTCCCAGGAGTTAGGAACACACTCAATATGATGTATGAACAAATTTCTGACTCGTTTTACCTGTGGCCAGTAGTCGTGATTGCCTAAGGCTGGGAAAACCTGAAGATCTGGAAAGAAATTACGAATTGTAGAACTCAGATTACCGATGATGCTAATGACCAACTTTGTGGAGAGCTCTTTCACGGGAACATGAGGAGGGCTATCTCTGAAAAAAGAAAAGGCTTGATTAATAAAGGTTTGTTAGCAACACAAGGAAAGCAAAAAATTGTGCAAACACATCCACATTCTAGCATGTAGCACTACTATACACTTCAATTAAAATCACGGAATCAAAGGCTCTCTGCAAAGGCTTTTGTTTAAAAAAACACAAATAAGTAATCTTGTTTAGACAATGTCTATCTTATGATTTATATTTATCATAATGAAGATTTCTTAGAAATTAGTCATAATTTTGAGCATAATTTTGTGCAGTTTGAGTTACGTATCTTTCATCACCTGCACATCATTGCTAGTTTCTTTTTTCCCTTTTAAGAATATCCTGATGAAAATTAAGTACAATAAGGTAAGTGAAATAAATTCATCACTTGACTTCATATTTCTTAATACTCTTTCCCACGAGAAATAAGTGATATAAACAAACTAGTTCTCACACTCAAAAATACTAATCTCTTTGATAGATTATCCATTGATGTATGCCTTAAAAATTTGTGTGATGGTAGAACTGAGAGTTCTGCTGTGGCAGAAGGGTAAATCACTGCTATTTTTTATGATTACTTAGAAAGTAATAAGACACAGTACTATGCCTTGATAGCACAATACTATGAAGCTGCTCCCTTTCACACTCTGTCTGGTCCCTCTGCTAAGGCACACAAAGCCTCACAGGTAACATCTCTGTGAGAGAGTATTATTAAGCCCACTTAATAATACTGAAGACTGGAACAGAAAAGGTAAATGTTCTTACTCAACAGAGGCCTGCAATGAGTCAGTTACTGCCCTGACCTTTTTGTTTTTTCTACTTCCTACTCTCTCTGCACCATTTCTATTAACACACACTAATATAGCCATATGCTAAATATCACAATGAACAGTCCAGCAGTTATTACAGAGATCACAGCCTGTTCCTGAGGCCTTATATTCCCACTCAGTATTCCACTTAGTAGCCGTTTGGACAACTAAAGGGACAACTAGTATTTGTGAGATACTGAACTTAAATCTATTGGTGCAAATGCAAACTTGTGAGTTGCCACACTATTTGGCTATCCAGCTTTAACTGCAGAGTGACTTGAACACTTACCCTGTCCAAATCATGAATGAAACCTGTTCTTTTGAATCCTTCATGAATTCAAATGCTGACAAAATAAGCTGATAAGGAGAATCACACAAAAAGTCTCCAAAAGGGCCTGGGTTGGAGGCATTGGCTCCTTTGGAAGAAGAACAAACTTTGGAGCGATCAGGGGTAATGTGGTAAGTCGGATCTAAATGTAGGTCAGACACATGCCAGAATTGCCCTGTTTTCAGAAAACAAAGGTTAAGGGAAATGCATTATTTGCATTTGAACTGGTAATGCCAAGTTTACCCCAATTTATTTACTGTTACTCCTATTTAAAGTTAACAGATTGTTGATTAGCCTGTAAGTGTAGGCAAGTCCTTCATGTAGACTGCTTAGAAAAACTGAAAACAGAAGCAGAGGCATGGCTTTATGCAATTCACCAAAAATTAAATGGAGATTGGAAGGAACTGAAAAATTAGCTCCTTTTCATTAATAGTAATCTGTAAACCAGAGAGTAGAGGAAGCAATAGAAGGACTTCTCCACTCCACTTGAAAATAAAGGGAGCTGCATTTTAATTACTTTTCCAGACCCTCCCTGGCTGGAAGCTACTGTAAACGATGACAAGAAAGCTGTTTAGAAAGAAAGGCAAGAAACAGCATGTGTGCAGAGACCGGGCTTCTCACCATAGAGCAGGGCGTCAGCCTTACTCACTGCTTTCCAGGCTGACATGCTCTCAGCCACTGTTACATAGCACTGCACGGATAAAGGAGCTGAGAAGTACAGGAATGCGCTGAATAAGATGAACGAAGTCTGTTAGACTATCAGCCCTCAAATTTCATGTGAAATAAGAGTAATGTCTTTCTGTCAGTTTCAAAGCACTTGGTAAAGGCACACATGTATCTGGGGCAGTGGTTGTGAAATAGGGAGTTATAAATTGATTTTTCCCAAGGTCACATGCTCACTCGACGGCTGAGCAGGCACCACACAACTGTACCCCATGGAGTTTTATTTCAGGAGTCAGACTAGAGGTGGTTCTCCAAATCTGTAAAATTTTCAGAGAGGAGGAGACAGGAGACAAGACAAAAACGCCGGGACACTGCTGTGTGCTCGTTCCGAGGGAAGTGTGAGTAACATGGAATGAGAATTCTGCGGGACACCATTTCGGAGCACTCACCTGCACGCACGCCCCGAGGGGATCAGGCCAGGCAGAGCTTGGTGTGTGTTTGCTGCCAGCAGAGCCCAGCAGAGCAGAGCAGAGCACAGCCCCCAAACGCGGTGTTTGCAGTGCGTGCCAGGGCTCACCTCACCTCACCCTCCGGGCCTGCCCGGACAACTAAATATAAACCCGGTGTAACCCCTCGTACCTGAAAAGAGCCGTGTTGACTGATCTAGCAGTCACGTGTGGCCGAAGCCAGTTGGGACAGGGAATGCTACGGCAGCGGGTTATGTGCGAGAAGCAGTGCCAGGGGGAGGGAAAGGAGCCTCAAGCGGGGACCGCGCAGCCCGCCCCCCCATCCCCGCCGCCGGGCTGGCCGCGGCCCCCGGCCGGGCCTCCCTCTCCGGGCCGCCCCTCACCGCCTCCCCCACCCTTCCACGGGCGGCCCCGGCCGGGCTCCTCAGCCGCTGACCCCCGGCCGACTCACCCACGGCGGAGCGGGCCCGCTGCGGGCCGGCCGGCGCCGCCTCCAGCGCGGAGCAGAGCAGCGCCAGCCCGAGGGCCACTCGCAGCTCCATGTCGCCCGTGTGGGAGCGCCCGGCCCGCCGACGACTCTACTCGTGTGACCGCCCCGGCGGCCGGGAAAGAGGCGAGCCCCGGACGGCTTGTGCAAGCCCCGGCCCTCCGCGGGGCTGCCGGAAACCACCGCGCCCCGCCCGCACCGCTCGGGGCCAGAAGCCGCCCCAGGCCGCCACCCCGCTGTCGGACGGCGGCTCGGGCTGTCGCCTGGAGCCAGCCGTGCCCGGGGTGACCTTCAGGAGGTGCCACCCCCGGGTCAGCGCTAAGGACCTGGCAGGAGCCAAGCCTGGCCGCGGGCAGGGCTGAAGTCGAGGCGCCGGCTGATGTGAGGCGGCCTGAAGGAAGGGTGTGCTCCACAGCCCACACCAGTCTCGAGCATCTCTTGGAGGGAAAGTTTCTCATGGCATGCATGTAAAAATGGATCCGAATTACTTATAAGACTTTAAAAAAAAACAAAACAAAAACCCCGACACATCCAACTCAATGAAGAACGTTATCAAGTACACCTTTAATACAGCTTAAAGGGAGTGATGAGGTATATTGTAAATACAAGTCTTTGCTGCCAAGGCTTTTGGAACTGCTGTTTATTGAAGTCAGAGTAGTTGCATATAAAGAGTACTTGGTGTCAGTTTTAGGAGAAGACAATTATAATGCCACAGATCCTGTGGCTACCCTGAAATGTCCCGTGACTCACTGTGCTGTTCCTCCCAGGGCTCTGCAAAGCTGTGTTAGCAGCAGCTGGAAGCCCCATGTGTCAGTATAGTTCTCTCTTTTCCACTCCTCTGAGCAGCATCAGTTACTTTACAGGCACCACTTCTCCACTTTTCCTTATTTTACTTGACACAAATACTGTTTATATTTAGAATAGAGAAAAGCATCTTTTGTTTAAAGGACTACTTTAAAAGTGACTGTAATGCATAATATTTACCATTCAGGATTTATTTGTAAACCAAGTCCTAACACTTTGCCTCTCCATTCCTTTCCTAGTAATTAAGAAAAAAAAACCTATTTTTTTTTTTTTAAATTCATGACCCCACAAATCATTTGTTGTGTACATAAATAACAGTATTGGGAAAGCAAGCCTGTTTACTCCAGTGAAGAGGGAAAAGCAGCTGCTCCCAACTTTCTGAGAAAAGGTGGCTGGTAAAATTAGTCATGGGTCAAATGCACCCACAGGCAAGCAGGCAGCAGCAAAGGGGACACAGATGAAGGCTGTATTAGGTACTGAAGCTTGAGGATTAAATGCATTGATAAAACCAAAGGGCAGAAGATGCTGCTTAAAAATAACTTGCACTACACTCGTGAAACAGCCCAAAGCATAGAGAGTGGAGCTCCCCATAGCACTGGATCACATTCTACTTTTCATTTCTCTGATTAAAAAGAGATAGCTTTTAGATTTTAAAAACTATCAATGTCCACCAAATAAAACATATTTATAAAGGTTTATAATTAAGGGCTCTGTCTTCTAGATGTATAGTGTTCACAAGAGAAAACAGACTTGAATATTTGTTTCAAATTGGGTTTTGTGAAAAAAATAAAGCTAACATTGACTTTTATGTTTGCATGGGATATGTGCCAGTTATGTGTAAACTTTTATCAGATGAGTTACCCATGTTATCTTATCTATCCAGAGAAGCAAGAAGCCTCTTCCCATAGCCTGTGGCAGATCTGAAGGATAAGGCCTGGGAAGTTGGGCAAGATGCCCCTCCTGCACCTCTGGCTGCAGCCACACAACACTTACAAGAGCAATGACCAGCTAAATCCACAGCTCAGTTTTGCCTTTGCTTACAAGGCTGTAGGGTAGCTACACCTCTACATAGTTTTCTGAGTCGTGTGTAGAAAACATGGACTCTCCAAACAATCTCCTTCATGCTGCCAAAAATCTCAAAAGTTTCAGTTCTCCTAAGCATAAGGCAGTTTTTCCCACTCTGGCCTTATTGTTCAGGCAGAGAGTTTTAATTTCTCATTTAAGAAGTGTTTTATTTTAAGTTGCTCACAGTGCAAATTGTTATCTCTTGTACATACTAGCTTGAAACACCAGCTCTGAGAGGGAAGTGCAGTAGGTTCATGTTGTACTGTTTTACTCGGATTGCCGTGGAGAGTGTTGTAAGGGAGTTACCATGTTGACCCTTTCCTCCCACCCTGTAAAAGACTTCAATATTTGCATATTAGCAAAAAACCCCCTCAAACCTATCAAAACAAATTGAAAACTCTTTAACTATTAAAACTTTAAACTCTGGAACATCATCTGTCAATCTACTGATGTTAACCTGCACTTAGTAACAAGTTCCCAGTGAAGAGAAGAGCTGAAACTTCCGTGAAGATCTCACTTCTCCGTCTACATAAATACAGTTAAGTTTAGATTTCTCCAGCAAAAAGCCACCAAAGTAAATTTTTCATTTCCCCAAGTATTCTACACAGCATAAAAATACTGCTGCATCATTGTGTACCACCCACATGCTTTTCTGGCCTTTAACTCAGAAAAAGGAACTTTGAACACCTCCCTCTGAGACACCAGAATATTAGCCGATTAAATACAAAGGAACGCAGGTTCAAAAAATGTTTTAATTTGTTTTAGCTGCATTGCAAAACAATTCAAATATTTTCCATTTACTGTAAAAAAAAAGGCAAGTGTTTCAGAAATTTAATGCCAAGTTTAACCTGTTTTGCTATACAGCACAAGCGTGCCAATTTGATGGCAAAACTTTTTTTTATAAAAAACACCTCCCCCCCCNAAAAAAAAAAAAATTCTTTATTAACCTTCTTATGCCAGAAATGTGCATTTTAGCTACGTTCAGTCATGGACAGGACATTAATCCATCCAGCAGAAGTAACCTCAGGACAGAAGTCAGGTATACTCTATGCTTTCTCATAGTGGCGAACAGCAACCACATCACCAAAGGTGAGAGTCTGCAAGTCCAAGGAAAACACACACATGTTAGAGGCTGGACCATTTTCTGCAATGGTTTAACACATTATGAAGTCCATACTAGATCAAGGTTGGTTTACATTATGTAATTTATAGAAAAACAAATAGATCTAGATTACTGACATTTTAAATGAACAAGACACCAAGCCTTAGCTTTCTTATGGTTCCCATAATAAATGATACTTTCTCCTTGCTGCTTTCACACCCAAGAAACACATAATGCACATTTACAAGGCAGCTGCTAAAATTTTGACTTACTTTTTTTTTTTAATATAGCATTGTTTTAATAGACTTACCACTTATTTTCCCAAAGCTTATCTCACTAAGAAGTGCAATCTGAAATTCCGAGGCCTCTATACTGTTATGCATAAATATAAACTCTAGGAGAACCTTGTCTTAAAAAAATGCATTCTGTACCCTGTGTAGCTAGAGCTACCAAATACTCTAGTCACTACAGTTGAGCAGAACACCAACTGTAGTGTGCATTCTGGAGTTATTTCCTGAAGTAGAACAGGGCACCTCATTGTATTAAAATTCCAAAGGACAAGATTTTCTGTATCCGTGTGATTTTTGCATAGCTGCTTCAAAGAGCAAAGTATGTGCTTTCCCTTGAAACACTTGCCAAGTTGTGTTTCAGTATGCTTTAAAGTTTGTATTATTTGCATCATATGCTTTAAAGTTTGTATTATTTTATCCACACAGATACTCTCTGAAGTAATAAGGAAACAAAATAACTGGTCTTCCCCAACAACCAAGTCTGATAAATTAGTATAGCTGAAGGCATTTTACTTTTGAAAGCTACATCTCCTGTGCCATGAAAAGTGCTATCCTCCTGGACATTAGCTATAGTAACTTACAACATTTATTCACCACATAGTTTTGTTTCTAAAGAGTCAGGAAAAGTAGGCAAATTTAAACTCAGATTTTTCTCCACACAATTGCTGTTTATCATAGTTTTTCACAAGACAGGAAGACTAAATCCTTTATTATTAAATATTAAAAGGCTATTAGCTTAGCTCCTGCAATATCTTAATGGCATTTTCACAGGAAACTACTTGTTCTGTGTGTTTACTATTTATGTGTGCACACATAAAGCTAGTTTTTAAAGAAGTCTAAATTGCCACTGGCAATAGATAATTTCCTATATAACCAAGAACCTTGTATCATGTACAAGCTCACCAGGACTTTCTTTTCTGGGTATTTACACTAAAGTCTAGAAAGAGAACATCTATACTCTGGAAATCCACAGGCTGGCCTGACTAAAGCCACTAGCAATTTAATTGCCAGTAAAACAAGACACAAACCAAATCAAAATAAATATTTTAAAAATCCCTGCTAGCTTTCCCCACCAATTAGTTTAAGGGTTTGTGTTTATGTCCTACCGTTCACAAAGCTTGAGATAAGGGCAAGCTGGAAGTGTTTGTGGTGCATGCGAATGCTCAGTGTGCTCTATACTTACCATTACCATTTTGCCATCCTTTATTTCTCTCACAAAGTTTGTCTCTTTGCCATCCCATTTCTGTACGTGCACTAGCTTCTCTCCATCCAGGGTCACAACTGACTGCGAGATACCAAGAAACACAAAGACATGCCTTTATTTAGGGTACTTGGGATTCTGTTCACACATTCAGCATGCACTGTTCTATTGAATTCTCTTCAATAGATGGATGTGGATCTAGAATGATAAAGTAGTCCCAGCCATTTTAAAGCCAAGGCTATGAATCATCCTTGTTTTTAAGCATGAAATCCACACAATTCTTGTTTGTGTCCAAGGATGAAAAAGTTGTTTCCTTTGAGTTTCAGTCTCACGAGAACCTGCTCCAGATGTGCCTTGGAATATTTGATGTTAAGCCCCCAAAGGGACAGGAAAAGACATATCTGACTATTTTAACTGGGGAAAGTAATGCCAAATGATATTTGGTTTGTGAGAAAAGCAGGTAACGAACACAATCAATTGACACTGAAGACAGACAAGGAGCTGCAACGTGATACATTCAGAAAAGGCATGGTGTATGCAGGCAGGGCAAGCAAGACTCAACCTTGCCTTTTTTTTCCCCGTTCTTTGCGGCGCTGTAACTAGTAGCACCAGAAGTTACATTTTTTTTTTCTTTTCACCCTGCCAATGGAAGAGCCTGGGGGGCGGGGGAGGGAATAAAAAGAGAGAGGCAACTGCAGCCCCAGAGTTCACTTACTTTGCAGTTTCTATCATCGGGGGTAGTTTCATCAAATTCCTCTCCGAGTTTAAAGCTGATTTCTGTGTTTTTGAAAGTGCTTTGAGTTCTGATCACTACTTTGTCCCCCTCGCTGCTGATAATCACAGTGGGTTTAGTCACATTCCCCACCTGCCGTGTTGCAAATCCCACTCCTAGACCATTCAAGGGAAAAGAGAAATACATCAAACTTCGGGATTTTTCCCCCCCCCCCACATATCGAAGTAGAGAGATCTTTCACCCCGCTCTACAGCTGTACGCTATCCCTGTGAAACGCCGCTTTCTGCTTCTCTCGTGCCCTTGTACCGAGAGTTTCCATCGCTACTCTCCTCCCCGCTGTAGCTCCGCGCCCTCCCGCGCCGCCGAGCACGGCAGCACCGCACTCCGCTCGCGGTCACACGCAGGGCCGCGATCTCTTCCGCTGCTCAGAGTTTCTATTCCTTATCACAATGATTTCTTTTTACTTGTTTGTTTCAAACTTATCCGCAGGCAGCACGTGCTCATCTTTCACAAGCCTCCCTTAGCCCGGGGGCATTTCCCGGAGTCTCTCCCACACAAACACATCCGCCCTCCCAGGTGAATGGTTCGCATCGAATTAGCTCTATTGACAGAAGCACAGCCGCCAAAAACACCCCCTCTATCACCACCACTGCCAGCATCCCACCTACACCTCTGGCAACTGCGGGGAGCCGTTTCAATTTTTTTTTTCCAGATGGTAAAAAATTCCAAGGTTTCCTAATATGCCGCCGCCCGGCCGGGCGTACCTACCCAGTGCCTTCATGTACTCGTCGAAGTTGTGGCTATCTACTAGCTTCCAGGTGGCGCAGAAAGCCTCGACCATGGCGGCCGGCTGCGTGTTCCGAGCGCAGTGCTGAGGGTGGCAGAAGCGCCGGTGCTGCCTCGCCGCCCCGCATTTAAAGCCGGCGCCCGGCGGGGGGCCGGAGGCGGGGAGCGGCCGCGGTCCGCCCCCGACGGCCGCCGCGGAGCCCCGCACCGCCGGGGGAGGGCGCTCCCGCCGCCGGGGACGGGGCGCGGGGTGCCCGGCCGGGCACTCGGGAGGACGTGGAGGGGGCAGGGAGAGGACAACTGCCTCTGCCTGCCGCACCGCTCCTCGCCTGGGCCGCCCCGGGGGGAGCCCCGTCCGCACGCCTCGCTGTTAAAGGAACGCGAAGGAAAAACGGGAAGCGGGCACCCCGCATGAAGGGCTACTGAGTGAAAACACAGGATCGTAAAGCTGTTGCAGAACACCCAACTACAAAAGTTTTCTCATGAAGATTTTCAAGGCCGTTTTGGTGCTGGCCAAGTGCAGATCCCTTTTCGCACAATGGCATCTGTATGCATGTTGTCTGAACTTGGTATTTGCTGTTCCTGGCTCGAAACAGCATCTTGGCTCCATAACTGTCATCATTTGGAGATTAGGAATGAAGAAAAAGGAAAAGAGCTTAAAACTCTTTTTATTTTCTTTTTATTTTCTTTTTNNNNTTCTTTTTTTTTTTTTTTTTCCTTTGGTCTTTGCTGCAAGGGAGGGAATATCTTCCTTCTAGTTGTTCTTTGAAATTTGTTGAAGGCATTAGGTGGTCGGTCATCTTGTCTCATCGTGAGTGCTTTTCAGAAAGCAGCCTGTCTCTGTGGGACATCCCACAGCGTCCTGACCTATGGCTTGGATGGATTCCAGAATAGTGAATTGAGCACTAAACTCAGGGACTGATCGGAAGAGAATTTACATGATTTAGAAACAAAACCTCAACAATTTTCCACCTAGTTCAGCCATACAAAATAGAAACAATTAAGAATACTTTTCTAATATTTTAAAATTTGTTTTTTGCCATCATTTGCATTTCTTTCAGGCTCTTGTAGTATGGCACATTCTTCGGGTGCAAGGCAAATGATGTTTCTGGTGGGATTTAAATTTAAGCATGCCAGGTTGGATGGCAGTTCCAAGCCCCCTGACCATGGCTGGGGGCTTGGAACTGGATGATCCCTTCCAATCCAAATCATTCTATGATTCTGTGATATTAAATTCTAAATTATTTTAGCAATATCCTCATTGCTAATGGCAGTGTCTCCTCTCCCAGTACTGACAAGAAAAAGTTATCTGCTCATACAGATTTTTTTTCAGTAGCCATGGAGCCCCTGTTTATTATTCTGGTGCAGATGTGTGCACAGACCCTGGGAGAGCTTGTGCTGCCTTTGCTCACTGGGGCTTATATACAACCATCCTCATGGACTTTGTGATATAAAACCCCCGAAAATGATTCAGTGCTGCTCTCGGTAGCTGGATTCCTCAAGGACACTTCTGCCTTGCACCTTCTTCCAGAGAGTGCTGCAGCCCGGCCTTTGAGAGGCAGCCTCTTCAGGATCCTTCATAATTTAAGTAGTCATACCTACACTGATGGGACAGCTCTGTTCTGCCAGGATTTCTCAATGTATTTAAATAAGACAAGTACTTAGGGTGATGACCTGCCCTTAAGGGGAAGAAAGCACATAAGAATTTCTTAGGGAAAAATACATGCTTTAACATTACTTTGCACCATGCTTCAAATATAAAAGAGGGTCTGTTAAAATGTTCACATTCCTTCTTAAGTGGAGAGGTTGCCAGAGTCCTCACATCGTGTTTTATGATGGTGAGATTCCACCTGTCTGCGTTAGTGATGATTTGGGACCAGAGGAAATCAACAGTAGGAAATGTTACATTATTGGCTCCATTGTGGGGTGACAAGCCACAGTTCAAAATGTTTTCCATAGCTTCTTATGCCCTGTGTTTTATTGTGGACCCTTATGCAAGAGTTATGCTAGCATCAAAAACAAATACAAGTCATCTTGATTGACATAAATGCTTTACTATGGCTGAAACAGAGATCATGGTGTGAAATACACTGACCTGCTGCGCATTTTAGGTTGCTGCACAACAGACCAGCTTGGAGTTTCTTTTGTGATGTCAGCACTTGGACGGTTTTAACAGACTGTGTACTCCTGTGACAAATAGTATCTCTGGAGATTCTGGACAGACAGGGATCCATTCTTCTTTACACTACCTGAGCAGTGTAAGTAGACACATTTGCATTCTCTGTACAAGGTCTACTTAAAAGATGAAAATTCTGCAGCAAGATATCCCTGTGTAATGAGTAAACCTTGCTTCCAAAGGCCATTTGGTGAGACTGCTCTAACCTTCAGCCTTCAAATACAGACAACCTACTTTTAGCTACTTTTTTCCCCTCATATATCCCTGCTTCACATGCCCTCAGACATTCAGAGGATGACGCTGTCAGCCTCATTCAGCCTTCATTCTACACTTGAAAGAAAAAAAAAATTACTTCTTCAGAAAAAAACCAAACCAAAACAAAACAAAAAACCCCCCACCAAACAAAAAACAAAGGGTGTGGGCAGTATGGGAAGGAAGGGAGCACAGCAGGATGGTCACCAGGCTGCTGTAGTAGAAAAGTCTGACCATGAGGTTCTATCATGTGTGGATTCCTCATAATCTATGTCAGGAACTGGTGAGCATCTAATCACAACAGCCAGTCACTAAAGGCTGTAGGAAAGTAGGGGAATTGGTGCAATTAATATTTGATGTCAGGTTTATCTGTCCTGCTCTGTCCCTCTCTGGATATAATGCAGGCAGGGCTCTCTTGCTGCACCGATTCAGTTCAATCTCTGTCTTTTCACCATCTTTATTTTCTAATAGCCAGGATTACTATGTTAAAGAGATACTATGTTACAAAACCTTCAGATAATGTAGTGATGATTGCATTATTCAAACATTTCTGGCAATGGAGGCCCAGGAACTGCAGAACATCTTGTACCCACATGTGCAACAAAAGGGCAGCAGTGATACCAGGGCCTGACTCCCCTGGCCTTTTAGGAATTGAATTCCATTGAAACACAACAGGATTTGGCTGTCCTAGCTCACTTAGGCATTTCTTTAAACCCTTAGCATTATGAAACATATAGGGGGCTACTTTTGAATTATGGAAACTGAAAATAATGTGCAGCTGAAAGAAGTTTCCTCTATTTATGGACAGCATGCAAGGGTATTCTCAGCAAATTTTAAGCTTGTTGGAAGCTCTGCTGGAAGCCTCTGTGCAGCTTTGATCTCAGTGTAATAAAGAAATGAACAGAGTTTAGTAGCTATTGTGTCAGACAGGATAATGTTACTTCAGGGCTGAGTGCGATTTCGGTTTTGGTGCTGCAGAAAAACCCAATGTCAGGGCAGTAGAATGTTCTTAACTAAAATTACCTCATATGTCCTCTAGCTGTCTGAGATTTGCGGATCCCTCTAATAAAAATAAACCATCTCAGTGCTGTTGGTGAGTCACAGAAAATACCTAGGTTTATTTACTCTGTCAACGGACAGCTCATTAGAAATCCCAGGTTCAACAAGAGATAAATGCCTCACAAGACACCCAATTATGCAGCTGCACAAGCAAGTGGTCACAGAATAGCCCCAGGGACAAAGCATCTGTGTGAATCCAGTTTTGTGCTGCATAAATGCCATGGGAAGGGCTTTGCTGGAGCTTTGGACCAGATGATAGGTGAGGTGCAAGGTAATGCAGGCAGAAGCAGGAAAAATATGTTTACACCATATCCTTTCTAAGAGCATGGCATCTCTTAGGCAAAACTTAGGAACACGTTCAGCAGGTTTCCTGCCACTGTAAACCTCAAGCAAAATAGTGCCAGGACAGGCTATCATTAGACACAAGTCATGTTAAGGTCTAATTCTGGTGTTGGTTGCCAATTGGTGAAAACGAAGTGGTTTGTGATCATGCATTTCATTCTTGTAGACTCTCTCATATGTTACAAATTGGTGTGACATGAGATTAGAAGAGTCCTGGAAAGTAAATACCCACTAATGCCTCATTATGAACTATTAGACATATATTTGGATTGGTTTAAGCTGGGAAGACAGCTGGTTGACAATGATTTAAAGGAAGCAAATGCTATAAAATATCTCCAGGGTGTTCTCTGCTTCTGAAAGGCATTTGGGAGGTTGTTATCTTTTGTTTAATGTTACTGTGTTTAATTTTACTGTGTTTAATATTTACTGTGTTTACTGTGTTTAATATTACTGTGTTTAATTTTTATTCTGTTTAATATTTTGTTTAATATTGCTTACAGTCAGATGACTCAAGTCAGACATTCTCCTCAAAGAATTAGCCTGCATTAGAGCCAGCCACCTTCCTGACTCCCAGATCAATTTATTGAAGATGCAGTTACTTTAATTTTGTGCCATTAGGCCCTTGTTATTTTAATATTTATCTTTGCTTTATTTTAAATTTAAGACTAGAAAAACTATTTTAAAGCCTTTAAGCTGTAGCAGAATTGCCTGATACTGGGTGTCACAATAGCTGTCTAGTTAGTGTAAAAAATCAATACAAGAAATCAGCTTTCCAGACTTACAATTTCAGCATGGGTATATGTAAGGAAGAAAGAAACAAAGTTGGATAAATAAGCAACCTGACTATTTCAGGGGTAATAATGACTCAGATAAATTTAGAAAGCATGTGAATATTGTGAACACACTAAATTAAAATAATTCTTAGTAGGAGGAATGGAAAAATAGAACATAGGTTTAAGGAGATTGGATTACTTGCATTTGACCTGTCGCAGCTGATTCTGAGAGATGTAAAGATTTGGTGTTCAGGGCAGACTAGTGAGAATACTAGTGGAGCAGAAGGACCCTCTTCATTTAAGAGGGTCCAAGGACTCTGTATTATAGCAAAGGAGGGCATGATTTTTATCATCATCAATATAAATTTTACAGCATTAAAGGTACGAGTTTAACTTGTCATACATCATAAATATAATATTCTCTTTCTGTAGCCCTAGAATACGCTATGGAGGCTGTCAAATACATAAATTAGTGTGATTATTTGGGATTCAGTGTAACAAATCTCAAGCTAATCAATCCCAAGGTAAATTCTTTCAGCAAAACAAGAAACAACTGTGCAATCTGCAGAGCTGAATTTAAGACATTTTTGGAATAGCTCAATGTACTTTTCTTCATTCAGTTTGTCCATGCCAAAGCATTCCATTTTATGCAATATACTGAAATTACTCTCAGCACCAGCTGAGATTTAGGCAAGAACTAAAATCAGATTTATTTGACTGAATTTCAAGAATTCAAGAAGTTAAGAAAACAACTACTGAATTTGTAAAACAGATGCAAAGTTAAAACTCAGCTCATTAACTACCTGCATTTGGATATTCTTAAGGTCCTCCACTGAGCTAGGGACTGACAGGACACAGTCACAGCCTTTTGGAGCCAGATGTGATGTCCCAGATGCAGCTGGAGCCACACTCCTCTGGGTTTGTGTCCTCTAAATCGGAATCTCTCACCCAGAGCAAGCTGTTTCCTCAAAGTTCTAAAGAGCAGTGTTAGTGCATCCGGAGAAATATATTAATTCCACAGTCTTGATAAATAATTTAATTAGGTTATCAGTTTATGGGCTTGTCATGGATGAACAAATGCCCGACACAGATCAGGCCTCTGAAATGAAACCTCATGCTGGATGACCAAGCTGGAATTACACACCTAACTTGATTCATTCAAGAGTGCAACCATATCCCTGCTTTACGTATTGGTTTGTGACCAAGCACTGACTCATTTCTGAGTTTTCATGAGTCTAAATACATAAACTTCCCGGAACACAAAATTTTAGAGCAACTTAAAGCATTGCAGTGTTACGATAGCTCATAACTAGCTTTAAATAAGGACTAGTACCAAGACAAGCTTGGGGAAAATTTTGGTCATACTGGATGTTTGGAGACAATCCCAGAGAAACAGTGGTCTCTTCAGCCTGGTACACAAAACTCCAGTCACTGAAAGTTAAACCTACAGAAATTTATATTAAAAATGAAGTGCATATTACCTGTGAGGAGATTTAAGCCTTTGGCCAGCTTTCAAACTGCCTTACAAGACTTTTCAATCCTGCAAATTGTAAACTGTGCTAACAACCACACCTATTGGACATGATGCAGGAAGTAATTCAGAGAAGTTCTATATCCTGAATTATGCAAGAAATCACAATAGACAAGTCTATACCAGGAAACTTAAAAACACATCCCACTTGCTAAGTGTGGGTTCGTACTTTGCCAAATGCAGAGTCTGTTATGGGAAAAAATACAGATATACGCAGAAAGGAAAGCAGGCATGTAGTCCCTGCCTGGATAATCGTGGGACTCGCTTTGTGGACTGTACTGCACTAAGTACCAGTGGGGAGGAGGTATAGATACTGCCACTGTTCCTTTAATTCCATACATTCATGTGTACAGGTTTCCCCCTCAGTGTGGCAACAGTAAACATAAACCAGACCCTCTATGGTCAAAATCATTAACTAATCTTCTAATATTTAAACAGGGCTTCTAATAGCATCTTTCTTCAGACCTTTGAAACTTTCTTGAGTGACTGCTCAGCCTTGCACCCAGAGCTCAAAACATCCAGAGTCCAGAGCCAGTGGAGGGTGCAGGACCAGGCTGACTTCTTTGCACCATGACTGGCTCAGATGTTCTGAAAAAAGAAGGGCTAGGGAGCGGAAAATGGTGCCACCGTCATGCCTTCAACTCCACCTCATTTTCCTTTGTCTCCCCTCCCTTAGATATACTCCTTCTTACAATCCAGTATTTCATTTCACCCTTTATAAATTTACCTAGAAGTTTTGAGTCACAACAGCCAATGTTAAAAAAAAAAAAAAGATGCAAAGTTCAAAGGCTGTCTGAAAGACGATGCCTGGAAGAAACTTATTTCAGCACTTTTTTAGATTGCAACACCACCTCTACTTGCATAATGACATGTTGTTTTCCACAGAAGCTCCCTCTCTCCGTGTTAGAGACAAGGGCTGTTCTGGGCCTGGCTCAAGGGTCTCTCACGAGTCTGTCTGATTAAGTAAAATTTACCCATACATGTTGAGAGAAACAGCAATGAGTTGTCCTTCTGACATCTTATTTTAAAGGAAGTAATTAAAGAGATTAATTTCCTGTACTGAGTGTTGAAAGCACTAACAGTGGATGTTGGGCTTGAGGTGTGAGTGAAGCAAGGGGGTGAGCACTGAAGACAGGAAAGGAGTAGATGGACATAAGCTTTGAACGGAGCAAGACGACAAATCAAGAGGGAAGGAAGGAACGAGATAGGATTGGATTATTGAGCCCGCTTCCCCCTACTTGGGAATCCGAGGGAGTTGGGCGCTCAGGGCGCGGACGAGCCCGGGGTCCGTGCGGGGACGAGCCGGGCCGGCGGCCGCGGGAGCCGAGGCCGCGCCAGGGCAAGGGCGCCCTCTGCCGCCAGCGCCGGCGCCCGTGGGGAGCTCTGTCCTCCGTGGCGCTGCCACAGCCCCCGCTCTTCCTCACGGCAGCCACCATCCCGAAGCAGACCCGAGCTCCGCCGTGCCCGGGGAGCCGGGAGCCGGGGGACGGACAGGGGCGAGGCTGTGAGGAAGGCGAGGGCCTGGTTGCGTGGCTGGCGCGGCTCGGGCGCCATCTTGTGCCCGCCGGGCGGGAGGTGCCTCCTGACGGCTGCAGAACCCATCCCTTGGGAATGCTCCTGCACCCTTAGGAAACTGGGTGCCTTACTGGAAAACTGTTTCTGGAATATTGCTGGACATTAGCAATATGCTCCTTCTTTTTATGTTCACACTGCTGATGTATCATTGACAAACATGCCCGAGGAGTCTGGAAATAAAATCACAGTAAACCCTACACAGTAGTGTCAAGCCAGTCTCACAGATTAGCTTTTCCATACAGTGTATGATAAGCATTGGACTTGCAGCATCAATCCTTGCACAGCAGAGCCCCAGGAATAAAGCACTGATAGGGGTTGTCCAAATCCTCTCAACAGGGCCCTTACATTGTGAGAAATTATTATAAATAAGTGTAACACAGAAAAGCCCAGAGCACACAGGCAACCCCTGCCCCCCAACAAAGCCCAGAGCACACAGGCAACCCCTTCCCCCAACAAACACCACACAAACAACAACACCCCCCTACACACACACACAACACTATCCATCAAATATAAGTCTTGCACTAAAATTCAGAGATCTGGCATCGAGATGTGGCACATGCCAAGATGAAGTGATAGCCTTCAGGCTTCCAGTTGTTTACATCCATTGGGATGGTTTCCACTGGGCTGAAGAGAGAAATAACCCTCAGTAAAGGAAGAGCTCTCAGTAATCATTGCTAATTACCAGCCAAAGTAGAACAGCTTCAGATTGAGAAGATGAAACACAATTATGCCTAAAAAAGGTCAAAACAGTCATCTGTGGTGGGATTTGCACCCAAGCCCAAATCACAGAGTGGGCACCTGAAGCAAGGTAGGCTGCAAGCCAGACTCGGACACCTGCTTTACAATAAGAGTTTATGAATTGAAACATGAGATACTTCCTGTTTGCAGTCACATGGATTTCTGTTATACAAAGGCACTAAGGTTCTGGGCCTGTAGCAAAACTCCTGAAGTGAACATTCTGCCTGTCACCAACCCAGTTTGCAGCTGGGTTTGAGGTCTCTTAAACTTGGCTCCCTCCACTGCCTTGTACAGCCTACCTGGCAAACTCAGGATGCCACTAGATGGCAGGACAGTTTAAGCCTTTGCTATTTCTACTTCAGAAGAAGCGCCCTGGGACCCGGGTGGGCTCAGCCCCACTGGTCTGTGCTGTCTGGACCCGGGGGAACCCACACTCACCACCATCTGGGGCTTATGCTCACTGAACACACATAGAAAAATACACGAAGAAGTCTGTTCAATTCTGTTTCATGAGCTTTATCACACACAGATGTCTAGCAGACAGAGGAGAGGAATATGAACTAATACTAATTTGCTAAACCTTGAAGTATTCCTCTTTATGTGTGTGATACATAAAGGATATTTAGCCTACTAATGGTAGTAGGTAAAGTGGTAGTAGTAGTAAAGTGCACTTTAAGCCTCTTACAGCCACTGCTGTTTGTAATTTTAAGTAGTCAAGTTATAATTTCTTAATGACATCTAGAAAACATCAAGGCAAATTTTCTATATATTCAAAATACCTACATTGTTTTATAGATGCACAATAAAATTACAAGGGTACATCCTGCCTTTTTTTTTTTTTTTTTTTTTTTTTTTTTTTTTTTTTTTTAGCATGCTGAGTGGGTAAGAATGGATAATTGCTTCATTATGTTCTAAAATGTGGAGACAAGAAAGTTAACTTTTTTGCTTGGTACTAAAATGAAATTCTTTGCTTTACGGAAGCCCAGGATAGTGCTGTAAGATGACGAAAAAGATGCTACCTGTACCAAACTTGCTGGAATGGAAATTGGGATTAATGCATTATAATACCAGATTAGCCTTAATAGAAGTTTTCTGCTGTCATTTATCAAGGTAATTGAGTACGTACCTAATTTTAGGCACCAAAGTAGTTCTATTGACTCCTGTGAAACCCCTCTGGACCCGAAGTTAAGCATGTTTTAAAATACCCTGCTGATTCAGGGCCATTGCGTTGTGGCCATGTGAACCAAGAGAATGCACTGTTACCAATAACTCATTAGTTGAACTAACAGAGGGTGGTACAGCCTGGATAAGGGTTGAAACTGGATAAACTGCCTCAGTGACAAACATATTCAGAAGCACCTAATTTGCTCTTTACAGACTCCGATGAAGTTTAGTAGGACTATTGCCTGTCTTCAGCACACTAACAAGAAAATGAACCAAAGCTTCCCCAACTTCAGTTATGCTTAAGTCAGTAACTCTGCCCAAGCCCCAGAGTACTGGACAGCATGGCATAAAGCCCCCCAGACAGGCCTAAAAGGGTGAGTTCCCTTCTGCCTGAGTCTAGAGTCATTCACAACTAATAAACTCCGTTCCAAAGACCAAAGTTTATATGGTACAATGTCTCCCACATCAGTTTGAGAGTCAGAAATATGGTCAGAAAATATGGAAATACTGGTCAGAAATATGCATTTGGCTCACAACTGGAGAAATTTGGTAAAATCCAGGCATAACTAAATATTCCTACTGCTACAACTAACTAAAAAAGAGATCTCTCATGCAGTCTAGACTAATACTTGTTTAGACACAAACCATGCATGCACATGGCGAAGAAGCAATTCTGTGTTTGTAACTTGGTTAATTTGCAGTTAGAGAGTACACATATAACATATTACAGATCTTTTAAAGATGTTTATCCTGCTATTAAATTGCATTTTAAATTTTAGTTTTTACTACTGTGGGTTTTTTTTCAAATTTGCTGTTAAAATTCCTTTTTCTACACGAAATATTTTCAATGACAGGTTCATACAGCTCAAGTACAAAGTAAACACCTGAGTGCTTACAATAAATTCCCCAGGGTGTTGAGCATTCTTGACTAGCTGTAAACTATACATTTGTGAGAAGTTAATGCCATTTATGTATATAAATGTATAGATTGGGGTTTTTTTACTTAGAATTTAGCACATGAATAATTTGCTAAATTCAGCTGGTTCATAATTGGTGTTTTAATAGCAACAAAAATTTCAAAGTAGCTTAGAATAACAAAGTACCTAAAGTATCTATTCCTGTAACCCAAATTTCCATGTCTGTATTGTATCAGAGAAGAAACTAAATATATGCAGTGCTGCAACTGTGAAAGAAGTGCAGAATTCAATATAAGCCATGACCCAGAAGAGCAAAGCATATAAGGACTTACATTTCAGTAATACTCATACACTTGATTTTGATGGGATCACCACAGCTTCTTCTAATTTGCCAATTTTATGTACTTTGATGCTATAAAGGAGGCTGCTATAGGAGAATGCGACTACAACCCAGAACAAGATTGTGTACCACAAATACAGTTACCTCCCAGTCCCTGTCCACTGTGGTTTTGAGCTCTGGTCCTCCAGTATCAGCTAGTTCTCTCAAGCCACCTGTTTAGATCCAGTGGAGTAAGTTATTTTACCTTTCCAAATCTGAAAAAAAATTGGAGTGTTGCATTTATTAAATGAAAACAGGTTTATGAGGAGGGAACTAACTGTCAGTTTAGTTGAATTAAACTGGATCCTTTATTGAATGGTCCCCAAAAGCCAGGGTATGAGTAAATGCACAGTAGGAATGAAAGTTGTGCCTTATAAGCTCTCTTGAGCTCTTACAAGCTGTCAGGTTTAGATTACACAAATTTTTCATAGATGGAATACCAGTCACATGTGGGATGTACCCATCAGAGATGCTTCCTCCATTTTCATGATGTACGCTAAGTGGCTGCTGCTCAAGGAATCGTGAAGGTTCAGGTCTGTACCTAAATCTTAAGCCTCCTAAAATAAGGGAATGAATGCCAAGTATTTTCAGGAGCATGATTTCCAAAACAAAACAAGTCCTTTCAGTAGAGAAAAAATGTTGCCTAAAATCTTTGTAAAAATCACAGTGATTGAAACATCTTCACTGTCAGCAAATAACAAAGCAAAATCCAGATGAAATAAAAGAAATATGTATTATTGGGCTTTAAATATTGTCCTACAGGAGAAACATTAAGAAATCAACCAAAGACAGAAAAGATGATAGATATTTAATTTCCACAGTGAGATTAAACAATTTTCATCATATACAAACATACCTACTTTACTTTAGATACACATGAACAGCTACAATATTCAGCATGAAAATGAATGGCCAAAGTGGCAACACCGCAAAGAATGGGAGAATTGAGATGATCTGCCATGATCAAATAGAAGTGAGGAGAGTCTGAAAACAAACACTGATGTTTAAGTAGTTTATAAAACCTTCTGGTGACAGGAGTAGGAGAAACTTTTATTTTATGCAATTTTTTTTTCTCACACCCATCTACATATGTCTAATGAGAACAAAAATCTCAGGAGATAAATTACAGATAATTTCTGTAATCTAATATATAATTAATATCACATTGAGAGGAGTGAACACACCTCTGTGTCAGAGAAAAAGAAGCTGTTTTGGGAAATTAAGGAACAGGATTTTTATTTTGAAACAATGATTAGTTCCTGGTAGGTACATTAATTGGAACTGTCAAAGAAGATTAGCTAGGACAAATACTACAACCAAAACAAGAGAGAAAACTGAAAACAAGAGTTACATTCTTTAGTTCTCTTCCTGTTTGGATATGCAGAACATTGCTTTTGAGAGATGACAGTAGAAAGAACTGTATGCCATCCACACAATCATCTACGTACAAGTGTGTTGCAAAGTCATGTCTGTGCTGCTAAAGTTGCTACCACACTTCAGAAGGGGTGACATAGGGAAACTGGGAAGTCTGTTGATGGGATTCGTGAACCCAAAAGTCCTTAGGTGTTAGGAATCATTGCATTTTCCTTCCACCTCTTGACTTTCCAGCAAGGCTTTGGATGATGACACTTCTCCACCCTCCGCTCCTGCATCTAAACAGAGAGAGAATTAAACATTTATACCGCACACATTCTCACAGCTTTTTTAATTGCAACCAAGTATTTAGGTTCACTGATCATCTCTGTTTGGACTGGCTCTTTACTACCACGGAGAGATTAACGCAAGAGATAAAGAACTTTGAGAGGCATCTTCTAAAAGCCGATGCCTCTTGGTGTTGATTTGCCCACTTCTCGGAAAGGCTGATCAATGTGCATTTGGCTGTAAAAAATAGATTGGAAATAACATTGTATTACTGTTATTATTTTTTTCTGGGTCATTTCCAAAATCAAATTATAATGTTGCATTTCTTTGAGCACTGTTTGGTTTCAGGTAGATAACATTACAGTTTATGGATATGCCAGTTATCTGTCTGACCTTCTTTGACAAGAAATACCTATGTGAATTTACCCTGTCTTCACAAGGTGGGGGATTTTTTATTACTCTGAGTTGGAAGTTCACTCACAGACTAGAGTTGAATGTTTACATGACTGATAGAAATAAAAGCTCCCCAGCATCTCTGGTCATTGTTCCATGCTGTTTCTTTTGATCAAGTTTACTCACTGAGAAGCAGAAACTCCTCTTGCCTTGATTTCCTTGCAAACCACAATACTAATTTTCACATTACCTTCAAGCCCCACATGGTAGTAGCAGTGGTATTAGCATACCCAAATCTATGGCAGGCCATAGCTTTTAGGGACAAGGAGAGGTCTGCTCAGCACATCTGGCTGTACTGTCCTCCACTTCATACTCCTCCATCTCCTCCACTGTCATAATCTAAGGGGTACATTTTCTGACTTGCTATAAAATATCAAAAACACTCGAAAGAGTTATATATCTTGGTCTCTACATATCACAACAAATATATAATGCTGTATACAATTCATCAGTGAAAGCCCTTGGCAGAAACTGCTTGCTGTTTAAGTCCCCTTGGAGATTCAGAGGCTTTGGAGGTCTATAGCGATAAAGAACCAATTTATTTGCCACCCTCCAGCCTTATGTAGCACAGCACTGTTGTGGTAAGGGATACAGAGCAATCTGCTCCATTGGCTGTTTCTGTGCAGACTGGACATCTAATATCAGTGGAGTCTTTCAAACAGGGTAGAGGAAAACAGTTTGTTAGAGGAAATCTGATCTCATACTTGGTGTCACTTAGGTGTGCAATAGGTACTAGTTAAGCTGCTGAGTGTTATCAGCAGAATGGTGCCCTAACACAGGTTACCAAATGTGGAAGACCAGTACAGCTTCTTGCTCTCAAAATTCTTGCAGCCTCCTCTTCAACCTTGGGATCACCAGTGAGACCAGTCAACTATTTGACATGGTTCTAGACCACCTGTGGAAAGTCTCAGCACTCCAAAACTTACATACCACCAGAGAATGATCAGACATGGTACAGAGGGTCTGCATTTCAGAGTTAGGCTCCAAGATAAATAGCTGGTGCCAGATTCTCTCCTGTTCACCTCACGAGAACATCAACTTCATGTGGCTTGCAGAGTACATGGACATTTGTATCATACAGATACAGTCCTTGTGTATTCATAAAAAATAGAGCAAAGCCTCTTTTCTTTTCTAAAACAGAAGGTATTAGAACATCCTGTTCCTGACTTTTCACTATGACAGTAGCTGACAGCATTTTAGAAAGATCATTTTAGTATGATCCAATGAGCATTAGCTAAATTTGAAACAAGATGGAGAGAGTCCTCCTCACCATTTCCCATAATCTTCACTGAATCTGAATTTCAGAGTAGCAACAAAATAGGGCATACTTTATATAGCCACATGTTCCATCTTCTCTACTTCTCTCATTTATCTAATTTCTTTGTTCTGAGCTGCAAATGACTTTCCTTTTTTAACGACTTATTGTTAAAGCCAGAAATAGGGAAAAGAGATGCCTGTTAGAGCCCAAATGTTTCAACAAACAAACAGTTACCGTCACAGCATTTGAACTTCAAAACTCTCTTTCCATTTTGATGAACTGTTTGCTTATTGTCTCATCAAAACTTTAATGTACAACACAATGAGGCTGAATTTCCCATCTGATGTTTGTGGAATTCCCATCCCCAGAAAGCACCCAAACTGTCAGAATGGACCTAACTGCATCCTGTATTCACTTCCTATTATCACTACTGTAAACTGCTGATAACAGAATCTACTGCTTTCCAACATGTTCTGGCAGAGCTATATGTCAATGACAAAAGCCAAGGACAGTTCCATGCTCTTAATTGTTCTTCAAATCCTGGCAGTTGTATTTCTAAGAAAGCATCAGTACATTTTACTAAACCTAACATAGCTGTTTCATTTCTTCTTCTTAATGAATTGGAGGGAGACCAGGAGAGGAGGACTGTTGTGTCATCTGGAGGACTAGATACTTTATGCCATGCTGTAACTTTTCTTATAAAAAGACTTGCACTCTTTCCTGTTTGTTTTGTAGGGACATAATTTTCATATTCATAGGGGAAAATGTCTCCTCAAGACAAAATAATGCCTTCTTCCAAGACCCATTCAGATTCTTATTTTCCTTGCTTCTCCTAATTCAAGTCAGTTTATGGTCATTAGACCCTTCTCACTCCTGCAGGAAATGTTCTT
This sequence comes from Cyanoderma ruficeps, assembly GCA_008694505.1. Taxonomy (NCBI): domain Eukaryota; kingdom Metazoa; phylum Chordata; class Aves; order Passeriformes; family Timaliidae; genus Cyanoderma; species Cyanoderma ruficeps. Next base: position 50,427,175 of record VZDJ01007749.1, read on the forward strand.
TTTACCTGCTTAACGGTCCTTTGATGGGCCTGTGTGGGCTTTAGATTACAAAACCCCAAACACATGACTATAAATCACCAAAATAACAACAATTTGAGATCAAATAAATCCTTCCCCCCTGGCCTTTTACAGTACTTTAGGAGGCTGTACACCTAACATCCTGTAATATCTTTGGGCAACTGTAAAAGGAGGATATGCAACCCTGGAGACCAGGAATCCCTTTAATGATCTACTTAAGTTCAGATTCATGGGCCGTTCACACCTCAGCACAGTCTTACCCTCCCTTTTGCTGCACTCACACCATCACTGCTCCTGGATGTGGGACTATCTGTTGTGGTGGTACCACAACAGCAACAGTGATGGGCATGAGAAGAAAAAGTTTTCTGAAAAAAATTCTGATTCAGATTAAAGAAAGTAGGGACAGACCATGCTCAGGGCCTGTCTATATTTTTTATTTCTTAGGCACTAGAAATCAGATTTTTCTGAATCTGAAAATTCCCCTGAAGTCACTCTGAAAGTAAAAAGAACTCACAAAGCTGGTGTTGATTAGACCTGTGCTATATCAACAGAGCACCTCATCTAATTAAAGGACGTGGCAAAATAGGGCACTGTCTCAGATAGCAAAATTGAAAGTTTACTAAACAAGAATAAAATACTATAAACGCTACTCTTAATGTATATGCCTGAGTTAGGATAGCTGTTTTATTAACAGCACAGCTCTGCTGTCTTATGCAAAGTTATCTCAGTGCAGTAGTACACTGGAATTTATAGTTGGAGTGAGGTGTAATCCTAGTTGCCTGGAAATACAACTGTATTTTCTCTCAAGGGAGCTGGAATTCAGTTCCCAGCACTGAACTGTTTCCCTAAGCTGCTAACACTGTATCTGTGAATGGATATGGATTAATATTAACTTGTCTCATCAGGCGGCACATGTGCCAACTGCTTTGGAAGGTTGAATTCAATTCTAAATGATGAAAGAAATATTTAGTATTGATAGCAAAACTGCAGGGTGGTGGAAGTCTTAAAAAAAAAAAAGCCAAGTACAACTGCATAAAAATGTCCTTTTCTGAATGCACAGCCATTACCTTCTGAAACAGAGAGCTCAGCCAGTTTGTGTGGCAGGTCTGAAGTCCCAGCACCAGCGGGAGAGCCTAGGATATCTGGTAAGGCATTTCGGCGGCCTGCGCGTCCTGATGCTGCAAAATCTGTGACCACAGGCTCCACATCAGTCATCGCTGACTCCTCTCCTCATAGCAACATCTGCATATGGAACAAACAGAAAAAGAAAACAACTGTAGCCTGAGGAATGCTAATCACCTGCTCAATAGTACAATAGCCGGAGGCTTTTCCCAATCGTTCTTTTGTAATTAAGACATACATTTCAATACTAAGTGTTTAAGCTTTATTTCTGCCCCTGAAGAAGATAGGAGACTGACTGTGCATGTCCTTACCGTGCCATTTGCACATCAGACTGGTACAATGAACAGCTCCGCACCGACGGGAAACCTGTGAATAGGGTCAGCAACAGCCCTTTCTGCCAGCCATCTGTACGTCCTTTTACAACCTATTCCCTCTTTTTAAGCGGTTTTGCCATACAATCACTTAGGAGAACTAAAATTCTGTTGTCATACAGTCTGTGTGAAGTAAAGCGTTTTCCTTATTATGAATCTTGTTCAGATTCTTATTTAAAATCTTGTTAGAACAAACTCATTTAACAAAGTTTCACAAAACTATATAAAAATGACCTCTCAAAACACCAACTGAAACTCTTTGTAGAATTTTTTTATTCTTCACATATCAAACCACTTGTTTGCCTCTGCTGCTTGTTAGCCTGGTTTAACCTTCACTTGAGCATGTGACTTTTATCAAATAAATAACTGAATCCTGGAAATTACGGAACCAACCCTATTCTGCTCCTGTGATCCCTGTCTCAAAGCCCATTGAACTGAGTGGGAAAACTGAGGACCACAGTGGGCTTTCGATCACTGGCAGAGATGTTTGCATGATCACAACCCGAATCAACAGATGAAGTGTGAACACTTAGAGCAGAAGGATATTCGGCTGCAAGTGGCCCACAGAGACAGTGTGAAAACTGCCCTTAGCAGTCACAAAAGGCTAGAATACAATCATTTACACAATAATGTGATAATTAACAGACCAATTATAATTAGGTATCCATTACTCAATTTAAAACAGTAGTTACTTGCTCTATATGAATGAAGTTCTGTTTGCAATGTGGGAGCAGGAATGTTATCTCTTTGTGTAAATATGGTCAGTGCTTTGTGTGGGAAGGGATACAGATGGTACTGGAGACCAATCTGAGGGAAGGCTGTCAGCTTTTGGTTGACAACTGGCTGTATTTAGACTAAGAACAGGATATGGAAAGTGTCAATCATGTTAATGTTGTTCATGTAAGAAGCAGAGCATCACAGTCCCCCTTTTAAAATTCTGCTAAGCTTGGGAAATATTATTGCCTTAATTTCACTGATAGAAAAAAATATACAAATACATATCAAACATGACTTGCTCTGATGTGCAGGAAGGAAGAGGCAGAACTTTGATTACTGATGCTGACCTGCAATTTCTACCACAAGCATTTTCTTTTCTCCATCAAAGTGCCTTTCAGCTGTGTCAATCCAAAACCAAGAAGAAATAATCTTCTTTGTACCTCTAAGTACCTTGTAATAGAAGAATTGCATCCTTCTTGTCAAGAAACAAAGGCACAAGTAGGACCGCCAAGTCTGAAAGGTGACCTCAACATGCAAATAAACTGCCCGCTTTAACCAAGGGCAGTAAGTGAAAGGTCTCATCTGGAGATTCAGCAGAAGGTTCCTGTTCTGCAGGAAAACAGGTCAAATCCAAATGAAACTTTTCCATCAGTGGCAAAATGTAGAAACTATACATGGGCATTCAAAAATGACATTTTTCAGAAAACACAAAAAATCATGGAGTCATCAAGGTTTGAAGAGACCTTGAAGATGATCCAGTTCAATGGTCAAACATGCACCGACATTCTCAGTTAGACTTAGCATTATACTATCAGAGGGTGAGATCAGCACTTGGCATGAAATACGGAAATAAGAAGAATGAATCCATGTTTATACACACAGTCTCATGGCTTTTTGAGGCTGTTCATACTTATTGAACTCTAGGTGTCCAAAATGTTTTTCCTCATATGCTCACCACAGCAAGTAAAGAGACTATAAATTACACTTCAGAACAGAAAATGCTTGGGGTCTTCTTTTGCTTAGTAAAATTGTTACAATTACTCTCAATGCTGAAATACCAGTAATGCTCGCATTTCATGCCCATTTCATTTCAGCCATTAATACAGTACTGTTGTGAGCAGACTGCTGTTCATGTAAGATCTGCAGAATGACATTAACATTAAAACACACTTTCTCAAGCCTGCCTTATGGACTTCCCCCCACCCCCTTTTCTCTCTTGCATGATGTTTTGGCCCCTAAATGGGTTACTTTTTAAATTGAGAAAATCTGATCTACAACTCATGCCATATGAAGCTACTCTTTTCTGCAGTACAGTTTGCACTTTTGCACTTGTTTCAAAGCCCTCCCTTTCCTCTCCAGCACATCTCCTCTGACGTAATCTGCCTCCACTGCATAATACTAGACAACCCAAGAAGATGATGAAGGACATAGTCTGATGTGCCTTCAAGTTAGTGAATTTTGATTTATGCACTTGATTAAAAAAGTATGCAAATCTAGAGAAATCTAGAACATCTGTCAGGCAGAAAATCAGCTGATCATTATCCATCCATCTGATGGCTATAATTCAAATATAGCTATCTAAAAAGACACCATCCTGTATATACGTAACATTTACCATTAAGGGTTTTCACCTTTGTTTTTTCTATCTATACTGCACTAGCACAGCATGTTCTCCAAGTTATTTGAAAGATAAGGGACTACCCCAAGAGGCTTAGAATTGACATTACAAAACCTAAGTCCATTTATAGGTCCACATAAACCAAAATTTAAGCTCAACACCCAACATATGAGACACATTATTCAAAGTAGCTTACTGCTGTACTTGAGAGAAATGCTATTTTGTTAATGTTCTAAGGGAGTTCATCAATTTCATTCTGAGGGTCTCTTATCAGTATTTTCTAAGGCCTACATCCAAGTAAGGATACAGAGTTTCTTTGCTCTTCATCTGTTTCTACCTTTATATTTTTTAACACATTTATTGGAAAATATCTACCTCTCTGGCATCTCTTGCATCTGTTAAGCACAGTATTATTCATGCCTCCTCACAGAGTAAACAATAATTACAATGTGCACAGCATCTGTTTTTCTCAAATCCACTCCTCCTCCTGCTGCCAACATCTCCTTCTGCTTCACTGAATCCATTTTGCTCTAGCCTTATCCAAGATACTCACATGTTGCCAATGCCTGTGTGCAGTTGCTTCTCTGAGTTTCCAAATTACTGTTGTCATTTTTCTCCTGTGTTGCTGCTCACCAGACTAATGGATCACAGTTCTAAAAGAACAGTGCCAGATTTCCAAATCGCAAAATTCTTTACTTCCCCAGCTCCCTTTTTGCCATAGCAAAAGCCCAGTCCACCCAAAAGCACAGGCAACTAGGTGGAAAGGAAGAGGTGGGCAGGGATGGAGGCTGTCTGCAAAGGGTCAATAGTAGGAAAGCAGGTGCATGTCCCAGAAGGGCTCAGTTAAGAGACTGAAAGCTATGACTGCCATCCCAGCTAGCACTCCATCACCAGGACTCGCTGTGCAGCTCATTACTGGGCCAAGACAGTGTTAAAGAGGTTTTGGGAGTATTAGATTAATCCTCTCATACTGGCCTCTGAAATGCCTGCAGGATCACTGGGAATGCACAACAGACAACTCAGGAGCGCATGGGGGAACAAAACGCTCTGCTTGTGAAAACTGACTACAGCCAAAAGCAAAACTCAATTAATGATCTATCAGATATTCAGGTAAGTGTCCTCAGACAAAACAATGGCAGGTAACATACCAGTGGCATTTTCTCTAAAAGACAGATAGTTTGTTAATCTTTGAGTCTTCATTCGCTGGCAGCATAGCCAACCCTTTGGGGGGAAATGAGTCACAGAGTCTGGTGAGAATTTATTTAAACAAATGACAGGAAAAGAACAAGTAATTCTCCTGAAACAATTTGTGTTGAGAATCAAAGGAAATAATGCTTCAAGGTGTTTAGTTGTAGCAGGTGCCACAGTCCACATTCAACGTCATTGTTGTCTCTTTTTCACTCTTATTTGTTAGAAAATAGATAAATCACCACCTTAAGTATTTGTGAAAGCTATTTTTGCTTCCAATCTTTCTACTGTCTAACACAGACAGAACACCAGATTTGTTCTTCTTGGAAGGACAAACTATTCTTCAATAAATATCAAAAGGTTCCCAATATTGGCACTGTGGTAACTCCACTCCATGCAGGAACCTGAAAGACCAAACTCTTTGCTATTCAGGCACTTTTGTCAAAAACTTAGGAATAGTCTCTGCCTGTGCCATCAGAGAAAGCTACATTTCCCAAACACTGCTCATTCTTGAATGCCCTTTAGTAGAAACAAACTGGAAAGCATGAAATCCTCTCACAAAACAGATGAAAAATTCAATAGCCAAGCAGTAATTTCAGGGCCAGGCTGACTGATTCTGTGTCTTGAGGGTCTCTTACTGTAAGATGCATTTCAGCAGCTTAATATATTCAGAAAAAACTTTAGTCCTTCAAGTGGTGTTTAGTTTGTCTTTATTTACTTGTAATGAGTGCTCTCCATGCACCTCTACCCCAAAAGCCTGTAGGTTCAAATTTTCTAAGTAAGGAGAACAGAAAACTTATTGAATGAAGTGCTTCCCATTGTGCAACTGGGATAAAAACCGTGTCTTTTTGCTATGCAGTTGCCATGCATTCACATCCACTTCTGCTGCAGCTGCATCCTCATGTCTTTGTCTCCTCTTACCAAAGGTCTCAGAATAGGAACATTCTCATTATAAATGGTCACGTAATCCTTATGCTTTATCCTGAAGCATTTCTGGACCACAGAAAAGGAAAAAAAAAACCCACCTAGGAACATCCATGCTTTTAAGGAAGACAGCCTAGAGATTATGATGATAACTAACAGTAACCTGGGCACTCGCCTAAATTTTGTCAGAAAAATTCTTCCTATGTGTTTTTTCACATCAGGAACATTTGTTACACACAGGCAACCCTACTGCTGGGAAGCACACAGAAAGACAAGCAAGTGTTCTTTACCAATACATCTTTACCATATGTATATCCAAACACAGCGGTTTCGATTTTGTTTGGGACTTAGAAAAAAAAAATCACACATTTCCCAGTATGCAGAAGCAATACAGCTAATTATATGAACGTTAGAAGTGATCCACTAAGGAAAATTTATAACCTTTCAGGTTTTTTAATATATCACTAAACTAGAAAAAAGGGTAATTTTTATTATTTCACCTTAGAAAGATGATTTGGGTTTCCTGTACCAACAGAGTTGGCCTTTCTCAGAAAAATGTTCTCAGAAAAATTAATGAATTTTTGTTTTCCTATGCACGGAAACTAAATTATATCCCATCTCAGTAAATCTACAGTGCAGTATCATGTCCTTCTACATCTGTTTCAGTCTATCTGTTACAACCCATATAATACGTGGTATTTTTGGGATGATATTTGAAAGTTTGGTATATTGTATAACAGGTTTTCCCTTTTGGTTCTTTGCAGTGTATGCAGCTGTACAGACATTTTACACTTGTGTGTTACTTCTGCTCTGGATATATAACCTGCTTTACACTCTTGCATCAGAAGCAACATCCTGATCAATAGTGTGTAAAAATAGCTTATATGCATCATCTTCTTAATACCAAAATGGTCAGACTGGGATATCATGATTGCACCATTCCTCCATTTCCTGGTCTCAGAAACATTGAATGGATACCCAAGATCTGGATCCTGTTGTTCAAAAGTCCACCATTTGAGGGTACAGAATCTGAAGAACTTGGCCAAAGATGTAGGACTTTTTTTTTCCTCAGAATGGAACTTGGAAACTTTCAGTTGAATTTTAAATCACATCCATAAAGCCAATATCATACTCAAGAGAAAGACAAGAGGGGAAAAAAAGCAACATAAGATTGATCTTGCTGCCTTTAAACTTCTGGAGAATGCGCAGATACCAATGGTGCAGTTCATCCTCTACAAACCATGCAGAGTAGAAGGCTTGAGCATGAGCTGTGTCCGATCCCTGAGTATGCACAGTGCTCTGGTGCACAGGAGAACACATCACAGAACTGACACCAGCCCTAAACAATGGCACAATTTTCTCGTTGTGAAAGAAAATAAGGGAGAGAGGAGAAGGGGTCATGATACTGACAACTGAATTAGAAGTTATCTGCAGTGAGTAATAAATGAAGTGACATTAGCTGAAGGCAGTCAATACCAGGGAACCAAGCATGTCACTTTCCAAATGTCTGTGAGTGACCAAGAGCAGTGACAGACATAAATGTTAGTCGACTTCATGGGAAACACAATTCAATTCTAACTCATCGGCCATGCTGGAAAGAAATCAAGCACATCCCCTCCTATGGAATAAGAAATGAAGCTCAGTGGTAACAAATCAACTGACCAACCTAATTCTTTCTCTTGTCCATTTTTTCCATTCCTTCCCCACAGAGTTTTCACTTCCTGTTGCAAATATGCATGCCACTTTCTGAGTTCAGCCTCACAGTTCCAACCTGCTAAATCCTTTCTTAGAATCTGCACCTGGCCTGAAATTCAAGAGAATTTTGCCCACTTTCAGGAATATATATGAGGAGTAATTTCAGAATTAGAAATAATTTTTAAGAGTAATCTTGCCTTGCAGAGTCCCTGCAACTGCAACACTGCAGTTCAATTTTATTTCTGATCTTTTGCACTGTCAAAGGCACACAAAAAATGAGTATCCTCCAACCTCTCCAATCTCCTTTTTCCTCAGCTGTTCAACTGGGAATTCCTTAGGGAAGCATCAAAGAAGTTTTTCTCTCTGCTTTGATATCTGCTGCGCCCGCATCCCACAAACACTTCCTGTAACACAGACAAGTCATCTAGATAAGGCAGCATATGTATGTCAATCTGTATTCTTCGTTAGAAGCAGCAAGGGATTTGATTCTTGACTTGCCAGCTCTGTGGAAGAAAACTATTCTGACAAAACCACTGGGAAAACTGAGGCAAGCAAAGAACTTGAGGCATACTGGAGTCCACTTACACAATGCACTCTAGTAAAGGAATCAGCCCAGTGAAACATAGAATACTTTTGTGAGAAGATGAATTTACAATTTAGCAGAAATATGAGAATGGAAAAATCCCATGCACATAACCAACATGGTGGTGTACCCAAAGTCTCACACTGGGGAAGGTCCAAATCTCCTTAAGATCTTACTGACATGGATAAGGAATGTTTCCATGTGGCTTAGAGTGAATCTGAGTGTACCTGTACATACAGTATGTTCCCAGGAAGGGAAGTCCTGGTAGAAGTGCTTACAGAAGAGGAGTTGTGGAGCAAGAGAAATTTCCTGGTAGCAACATGTGGGCACAAAGGGTTGAAAGCTGGGAGCACAAGGCTGACAGAGAAGTAAAAATCACCAGGAGCTGTAACTGTGCTTTTGTGTAAAGAGAGATTACCTGAGGGTCTGTGAGAGACAAAGAAATTACATAGGAAGCTAAAGGAACAGGGGAAGAAAGGAGAGCTCTGGAACCTTATTGAGGAAGAGGAATGAAACTTACATGCTTAGCAGCAAACTAGCTAGAAAACAGGTTTGTTTGTTTGTTTAACTTAAAAAAATGCTAATTACACCAAGGATCTTTCTTTTCAGGTTTTTTTTTGAGAGGGATAAATGATTATGTTGATATGACACGTGCTACAACACCTTGGCCACCAAATACGTAGTATTTGTGACAAGCTTTACAGACTGATGTTGTTTGGAGCCTTCAAAAGAACAAGCAGCTCCAGTAAGAGCTTCTACACAGAAGTGCATTTGCTTTGCCCTGCAGGTAGCACCCTTCCAGGGAGAAAAGTCCCTGTGTATTTCATACCTCCAGAGTGTCCACTTCTACCTAGAAGTGGGTTTGGTGAAAGGGTACATTTCCATTATGAAACTGGTGAGGGACAGGAGCTTGTGCCTCTTTCCATTCAGCAGTTAGGTGGTAACAGTCTAGCAGCAAGCAGTGTGAATAGCTGCAGGCACTTTGCTAAGTTCCTAAGCCTTCAAAACATGGAGGACAAGCTCTTAGAAGTACTTTTTAAATTTAGCTACACAAATAAAAGCTGACATTTTATATTATCTTCGTCACAGCCAAGTATCATTCTGTAATTATATATAAAGCCAGATTAATTTTCTTTTGTGTGTATAATTCTTCCTTCTTCAAACCTACAAGCTGTATTTTTTTAGCCTGGATCAGACCAGGAGACCATCCCATACTCTTCATGGACTTCTTCCCTGCTCATCTCAGTTTCACCTGACTGATGTGGAAATAGCCAGTTTTGCAGTCACACCCCCGAGCATTTGTTCACCTGAACATAGGAGAGGATACCTTCTGTCTTATATAGTTTGTGTCTGATGAACATTTTGGAAGAATTTAAGTCCAACTAAATCCAAGCACCATTGCTGCAGTCCATTTTAGCTTTACTAAAGTTCTGCATGCCTTTGTTACTCATTTTATAATGGTTTGTCCCTGTATCCCCATGTTCAAACCCCTCCTTGGTCTCTCCCGGGTTGTGGGTCCTGTCCATCACTTTGCAATCCCCCCCAGAAGCCTGGAAAATTCTGGTGGGGCTGCAGGGTGATTTGGCAAGTTCTTGGTTCTCCTCCCTCTTTTATGTAGAAGATTGTCCTGTTAATTGTCCCCTGTTCTGGGTCAGTCTCCCCCTCACTGGGATTGGTTCTGGATCACCCCCTGCCCCTTTACACGCCCCCTCTACTTAAGCCGAAACCCAAGGGCTAAACCCCACTTCATACATGGGCAGCCCTCTGGGTGGAATGAAACGTAGTTGAAGCCCACCCAGAAGTGGGAGTCCTCCTTTCTTCTTCCACACAGTTTGCCACGTTTCTGCCTGAGACTCAGACCCACAAGATCGGAAAGGTTGTAAACAGTACCCTTGAATGCGGATTCAGTAAACGAGCTAGCCGGCAGCTGCTCCGAACCCCTGCACACCATTCTTCTCCCTGAGTAAAACTTTCCAATTTAAGTTTTTTATTTCTGCATTCTGGTTTCATAGTGCAAGCACACACCAGGGGAGTCACGATTTCCAGAACAAGAATTACTCATAGCAGTCTGTTCTAAAAAAAACCCCAAAACCAAAAAGAAAACAACAAACAAAAAAACCAAAACCAAACAAGCAAAAAAACCCACAACAAAAATCCCAACACAAATCAAACCAACAAAAATTAAATGAAGCTTAGTATTAAATTGCTACTTACTCATAGAGGACTGGAAACAGCATTTAAAACAAGCTTAAATCTATTCCTTATTGAGTAGTAAAAGTACTAACATACTAAAAAAGGGTAATTTTATTCTCTTTACCATGGCTTTCTGCAAGAAAACCTGCTTACCTTTGTCATGAGTGTGTCTGTAAATCTAACACTCAAGTTTGTTATTATTCTGCTGGCTTCCTTAAGCACCAGCCTGACGGGTAAAGCAGGTGACAACTTCAGGTATTTCAGTAGTGCTTATTGTTGATGGGAGCATCTCTACCACCCTCTTCACCAAGTATCAGTCTGAGAGCCCCTCAGATATCTTGCAGACATCACTCCAACACTTCTCTCAAACACAGCTCTTGGGGTCTCAGAACCCTTTACTTTTGCCATGAAGCTCTGCATAACTATTCCCCCTGTAATTATTCATCTATTTCTCACTTCTGTTGTGTCTCTTACTCCACAAATGATCTTGACTTCCTGAACTATTCTTCTGGCTCATCCAAGAATACTCCTGGAAATTCAATCCAAAATACCTCATTTGGCATTCTTCATTGGATAGGATGGTGGAAAGAAAATTGTATTTGCTCAATTCAATAAATGTTTGAGTAGTTCATAAAATATTATTTTATTAACTCCATTCAAGGGCAGTAAAATTCTTTAATTTTGCTTACATAAGTGAACTATTACAAGATAATTCTATAAAGCTATCTCTGCTGGTCTACCCAAAGGTTTTTCCAATCACATTTTTCTAACTAACAGAAGATAATTTCTTTCCCTAAAAACTTTGTCTTGACCATGTCCTTAGACCACCACAGGTGCTGGAAAATCATTCTGGTTCAGTTTGCCCTCAGGGGAAGATGAACCAACAGAGAAGAGAACACTGTGCTTTTCGGACTAATCTGGTGTCTGTTAAAGTGAGCCCAGGCAGGAAACACCGTTTGGCAAGTGATCTCTAATACAAGGAAAATGGAGATAACCTCCAACTGCAAGTCAATCTGGTGCCCTGAAACAACCTTTAATCAGTTACTTAAGTTTCCTACTGCTCTCCTTGACATGTCAGTGACTTTAACATTCACAAAGATGAAAAATCAATAGGACATAAGGATACATTTTGAGAAGTTACATGACTTTGCTGCACTGTCTTCATCAATTGCATTTTAAATGAGGACCCTCAGTTCCTTGCTCGGTATGTTCCATTTATACTATATTTATGCTTTAGCATATTTTTTTTTTTGCCTCAGAAACAGTATTTCTTCTATATTCAATGAATAATTTTTCATTTTCATTTCATTCTCCAGCATACATCGTGCTTACTCTAATACAATTTCACTGAGGTCACAGTTTACCTGTTCAATCTTGGCAGTAGTCCTATTTACTGATTTTAATGAAATTACAGCTAGGAAAGTTTTCCCCCATCTCATGGTGACTCATCAAGAATACAGACTGAGATTTGAGAAATCAGTCTTCTTTTAGGCTTATAATTTAAGTTAAATAATGACCTTGATTCACCAGACTTTCTCAATTATATTTACAATAGACTTTAAATTGCAAGTAAAAAAATAAATTCAATCAATTACAATTCTGATTGAGACATATTCTGATAGTACATGTTTACAATTTGACCCTGCAGTTCCCCATGTACTTCATCTAATTGCAAGGCTTGTGTTGCTTCTACTAAAATTTGATAATATAGCCAGGACATACTACTAGGAACAAGCACTTTGACATTCAAGAGCAGATCACTGAGTCAGATTTGTCTCACTCAGATTAGGTGATAAGAGTTATCTCCAGGGGACAGGACACCTGAGGATAGAGTCTCTGGTTACCTGTGCACCAGAAAATCTTTGACTGTACCACGGTCAGAGACCACAGGGGATTTACACCCACGGGCACAAAGGATAAGACTAATGAAACCCTTGGATTTAATCTTCTTCCAGAATGTTCTGAGACTGGGGGAAAAGCTTTTTCCAAAAAACCAAAGAATATAGGGGCATAAGTATTTGAGAGCATCTTGTTCTTAAATTTTCTGGAAATGAGCCAACTAAGCACTGCTCCACTGAGTACCACCGATAACCGAAATTAAGTAAATCAAAAATCCACAATCCCGCAATCTCTCGAGGAGTAATGAAGGAAACAAATAGGCTATATGATTATCCATAATACACATTAAGAATCTTTTCCTTAGAACTTCTTTTGGATTAATTTTACACTTCAGGTGAAGGGTTTATCTGCAGTACTAGACTTGCTTCCACCTTCCTACTTTTAGATGACTCTTTGTCTTTCCTCTGCATCTCTGCTGAAAGGATACCATTGATCACAGGAATTTATAAACCTCCCTGACTTTCATGCTGTTTCAGAGTTCTCTTTTTTCCTAGGAGAATAGGTTAATAGGTAAAATTCATAGTAGTTACAAGTCTAAACAAGTCAGTAAAATACACATGGGATTAATTTGGTTTTATTTCTTTGGCCTTTCAATATACTTCTATTTTATGAAAGTTATGAATCATCTCTATTACCCTCTAATGACCTTAGCCTGGGACACTAAACTAGCCTTCCTATCTTAGGGCTTCACAGTTATAGACTAGTTTCATAAAAAAGAAGACATATTTCAATCAAAATTCTACTAAAATATACTAAGGAAATTATTTTATGGTCTCAGCGAGCGTGCTTGGCAATTAGGAAAAATGATTGTCTCTCAAAAAATCTAAGCCCTAAAACCAAATCCCTACCTCCAACTGTTAGAGCCTATCTGTTTTTCAAGAACAAGACCCAAACAGACCTTTCCAAGGCATGCATGAAGCTGGCAGGCAAGTCATTTCCACACAGTTGAATTAAAGTGTTTGAAATTAATTCAAAATAAATTATCTCTAATTAAGGCAAATGGCTCAAAGAATCCTTTCCATTTTGATAAATGATCCTCCAGTAAACATGCCATGCTAATGAAATACCTGGATTAAGTGTTTTCAATAGGGACCAAAAAAAGGTGTATTTATATCTCAAATGATAAAGGGGCTGTGAAAATCACCATTACATATAGGATGATTTAAAAGATGAAAGTAGAAAGTTCAAGTGTGCTTTTTATAAATTATTTGAATGAAACACTCAGACTTTCAGTACTGAAAGGGGGCCTAGAATAAAAAGTTTTTAGCAGGGCCTGTTACAGGACAAGAGATAATAGTTTTAAACTGAAGGAGGATCTATTCGATTAGACACAAGGAAGAAGCTTTTTACGGGAGGTGGTAAAACACTGGCACAGGTTGCCTAGAGAGATGGTGGATGCCCTATCGCTCAAAACATTCAAGGACAGGTTGGATGGGGCTCTAAGCAACCTGATCTTGTTACTGCTGTCCCTGTCATTGGCAGGGGGGGTGGGACTAAATGAGTTCTAAAGATCCCTCCCAACCCAAATCATTCTATGACTCTAAGTGTGGCTGAACCCTTAAGCTATTTTAGCTGGGATACCATGAACCACAGAACTTTTATTTAACTTTCTTAATCTGCATGGGACATTGACACTTAAGGAAAGGGAAGGGATGAAAACCAAAATATAAACAATCAATTAAGTCTTGTTCCTATTTGTCATACAAACAACATAAAGTGGAAGTTCCACATACTGATTCCTTTGGATTTAAAAGTTTAACAATCAGCTTGCTTTCTCCTCACTTTTTTAGTTTTAATTTAACATTTAGTCTGCTATATTCTGAGTGAGAGGTGGGTTTAATTTTGATATGTTAGAGCAGTGCCATTCTTCCATAAGAGTAGCAGAAGCAACAAGCAAAATCTGTCTAGGCAACCCTTGCTTCCCTTTGGAGCAGAATCGGATAGGATTTTCATCTTGAAAACTCAGAGGAAAATGAGACTGCACTTCCACTGCCTAGGCATGGTACCATGTAATTCCTGAATCACACCAATTTTAATTAAACTTTTTTTTATAGGTCCAGGTAAGAGAGAGACCTCTGACTGCTCCTGAAGAGTTGCTTGCCAGTGTTCAGGGACTGGGAGGACAGTCAACTTGAGTTGCTATGGATATGGCTACTGCTTTTAATCACCAGCCTCTTTGACCCCTCTGAAATGTTCACTTTTTGGTTTCACCCCTGGAAGCCCATAAACTTCACTGTATTTCCTTGCTCTGGAAAGAGCCCATACAGAGTCCCAGTGACACAGGACATTTCCTAGAAGGTTAGGAGGGAATGAAATCCCAGATCTTGCCTGGCTTTATCACAGGAGGTTTGTTCCTTTGTGCTTTCATCCAGCACTGAGACAAAAATGGTCAAACCCTGACAGCCAGAGAGGAAATGCAGGAGATGGGACATCCTTTACCTCAACTCCTTCTCTTACCTTGAAAGAGATAGCACCAGCCCTGCCTCCCCTCTTCCTACCCTCCCATGGCAGCAAATGCCTTGTCTTCTCTTTATCCCGAAGCAGCAAATTCACACACTCATATACATGCTCTCTCCATGCAGAAAGTGCCTGTGCCCACCTCCTCACCCAGCCTCTCCCACCCTGCCCCACAGAAAGACCATGGCAAAAATCTCCACCATCCCTGCAGAGGCTCTTTCTCAGGCAACACCACAGGTGAATCTCCCCACAGAAAGACAGAAGAATGAGCAAAGCAACCTGCCGAGGGGCACTTAGATGTGCCATTTGAAGTTACTCATACCTGCCATTTCTCGCTGAAGGCACTCAGCTGCAGGGGGATGAGGAACCCAAAAGGACCCATTTCCCTTTGTAGAAAGGTTACTGCTCAGCACTGACATTTTCTAGCCTTCAGATTTTATATTTCATTGGAAATAACAGTCCCCTGGCAAATTCCTCTTAAATTTTTGCAGCCTCCACGGCATTTGGTCAGTGTGTACGTAACTGTGTAATGTGTGAATTCAGGAACTGCAGAATGCTCAGAAACAAATTTTTCCTATCTGCTAAGCTAATGACCTCTCCTAAAATGCCTATGAGCACTGAACATTTCCTTTTTTAGTTTCGTCAGCATAATCATATTACAGCCTGACACCCGACAGTGTAATTTATCAGTCTTCTTTTATTTTTTTATTTTCCATGCAGATTTCTCAGAAGTCTTTTTGTTTTCTCCCCCCCCTTGTCTTATTAAGCACAGAAAGAGAGAAAAGGCAAAAAACAGATAGGCATTATCACTCAGTGAATCTTCCTGCAAGATGATACCTCTTTTTCTAGATAGACTGAAACAAACACCAAGACCATTTTAGAGTTTTAGAGGACATGTTCTGCAAAGATGTGTCTCTTCCAGAAACACACAGACCTAAGTGCATTGCTAAATGGAAATTCCACAGGAGGGTTTCTTGGTTGGTTTGTTTTTGGCGTTTTTTTGGTGGAAGTAGGAGTTGAACTTTCCAAAGAAATCCTGAAAGTGATACTGACAAGTGCAGATCATTGAGGAATTATGCTGATATTTTAGTACTCAAAATATTTATTTCTTCGTTTATATACTGGGATTCAGTTCTGCATTAAGACCTATATATTCAACAGGTCAAAAATAAGAAGGTGCTTGTCATGATCTCTCAGTGAGTGCATATCCTTAGAGATGGTGGATTCTCTCTTTCTAATTTCACTCAGCACTGGAGATGAGTAGAGCCTACATCTCCTCTCTAGAGCCTTGCATGAATCTGGATGGAAAATTGCAGATAGGGAGATTTCGAGGGACTCTTTCTCCAGATGACCTCTTGTTCTTGAAGAGCTACCAAAGATCACAGGCATGATAACATTTTCCTCCGGTCTTCTCTGCTACATCTTTATGTCTCAATTTAAAATGAGCAGCTGAAAGGTTTGTTTTATTTATAACTTTTGTTTTTCTTTTTAAAGAGTACAGAAATAATTCTTCATTTTCTTGATTGCAGATGAGCAGGCACAACCTTTCACTGAACAGGACCTCTGTGCTAGTCTCATTTTAAACCCATGGGTCACATTATGTTCCTTACAACATCAATCAAACCACTACAGCTTTGTTCAGTAAAATGGACATTTAGGAGAGCACTGTCAGAAAAGAAACTCCTCCAGATACCCCTCCACAAAATCCTTGCTCATGTATGCTGATAGAAGGGAAAAAAGTAAGAGCAAGATTTGTTCCTGCCTGAGAAGTTTCAGCCCTCTCCCTCAACCGTAGAGTCCCTCACATTTGTGATGACTGTGTGAAGGTCAAGGACAAGCAAAACCAGCTATTCTTGCTCAGTTCAGAGCTGTTTGTGTCCAGTACTCCATCTCAGACTCCTCATGGTCACAAACAGCTCCAGAAACCTGGCTCTGATATGGATGTCTCTGCAGGGCTGACCTGACAGTCTACATTTTAGGGGCCAAACAAAAGGTTTCACCCAATAAATCCCTCTTCCCCTCTGAAGGAGGAAATGATGCACCCACAGAGAAACTGAACTCATTTCTGTACTTCTCAGCAGGGAACTCCCTAGAACACTGTAGCCAAAAACCATAATTTTAACATATAACATGGAGGGGCTTTTGGCTTTTAATCTAACCATATGTATTAAACCAAACAACAAGCTAGTTCTAGTGTTTCAAAGGAGAGCCTAGAAAGACAAAGATGACCCCCACAGTGTGCAAAACCCAGCAGCAAGGCTATGAACATTTAAATAAAGGGGAACTTCTCTGTTTGCTTAGTCTGTTCAAGGCAGTAAAGAAACAAGCACAGCTTGTTCACTAAAGTTCTTTAGGAATGGCAGATGCTAATGAAGCTCTGTTAAAATGTTTTAAAAACAGCTCAAAAGAGTTACAGAACACAATACAGCAAACAAGAGCACAAGAAAAAAAAGCTACTTACAGGACAGCAAAAAGAGGCTGATGAATACCAGAGACACCCAGAAACAACTGGAAAGTGATCTCAGTGTCTGTCTTCTCAGCTGACTACAGCAAAACACCAAGAGAAAGCTGGACTGTTGCCAAGAAGGAAGATGAACTTGCATGCATTTAAAACAAATGAACAGATTACAAATTCACATACAGGAGAGCATGTCATACAGGTAGACTTCCAGACTCCAGCTTTTCATTCAGGGTACTTTTGGTACAAAAATAACTCCTTAACAACAGTGCCATTAAAGGAATTCTCCATCCTCTCATAACGGAAGGCAAATCTCTCTGCACCAGCAGTGCTGTTACGTTCACCCCAAAGGTGGCAACTGGTGCCTGGACATCATGTGAGCAACAAGCCGTGGCTGTCCCATGGCATTCTGCTGTCCAAGCAGAGAACATGTAACTGTGGCATAAAAACTGCTTTCACACTGCTCTAAGATAAATACTACTTTGCCAACACATTTTTAGCAAATATCTAAAACACAGTTCATATTTCAGCATGTAAACACAGGGAGTTTCACAGCAGACAAGAAAGCTAGCTGGAAATAACCAAGTTGCCTAATTTTGTATTAGCTGTCAGTTGATTTGGGTGAAGAATCAACCAGTCTGCAAGAGGAGGGTCATTTAGTATCACTGCTTGGCAATCTGCACAATTCTGCCCCCCAAATGCTAGATACCTTCATGTTCATGGCTCAGGGATGCCTTCAGCCCCACAGCACGGCCTGAAGAGGGGCCAGCATGAGCTACAGAAGAAAGCTGCTGCTCAAGCTGTGCCAGCAGCTCCAGATTCCACTGTCTCCACAAAAATAACCTGCCATCACGTAACTACCATCACATAACTACCAGAGAAGCAAATTGCCACTGGAAAAGCCTCCCTGCTTGTAAAAATCAGAAAGGCTGCAGCAATTTGAAGCCACACATATCTTGTGTGCCACATACGTCAGCAGGGCAAAAAAAGGAAAGGAACGATCAGGAAAAATTAACTTCTTGGTTGAGGAAATGATTCAATGTTCTGTACCAAGTCAAGGTTTCTCCTATCTGACGTTTTTCAAGGATCAGTCACCTACAGATGGTGGGGGTGGGGCAGGGGGAGAGGCTGGAGGAGAGGTGGGTGTTTATTTACCTCTGAATAGGTGTCTTCCAACACAGAAGATCCAAGCTGAATAAAATTCAGCTGCTGTAAATCTAAAGCCTCCCCACAGGAGTTATGTTTCTCTAGATGTGCACTGGGGCGACTGAGATAGGGGTCTTACCACAAACTGTTCACATCAGCTGATTACTTATTCACTAGTGTGAAAAAGGGATATTTCAGTGGATGTCAGTGGACACA
The DNA here is from genome assembly GCA_008694505.1 of Cyanoderma ruficeps. Lineage (NCBI taxonomy): Eukaryota > Metazoa > Chordata > Aves > Passeriformes > Timaliidae > Cyanoderma > Cyanoderma ruficeps. The sequence goes on from VZDJ01007749.1 coordinate 50,445,780, forward strand.
TAAAGTTAGGTAGCAGAAACAGAAAATAATTTGCCTACATACATATTCTTTTTCTGTAGAGTGTCATCTCTATTTCAAATATTTAATGTAGACAGGAAAAGAAAGTTTAAAAAATTAACAATTTGTTTAAATGGTTACATTAATTTAGCCTTCAAACAACTTACGGAATAATTTGGGTACAATATGAAACCACACTGAAGTCTACACCAATGTATTCAACAATTCAGCTCTTGGCAAGTATAACCTTTTCTTCCCCAGATTTGCTTTTGGCTGAATATTCTTTTCACTGCACTTTCATGCTGAGAAATAATGAAATCACTTCATGAAACACAGTACAAACTTTGTGAAGGGCTCAGAGAACTCTTGCCTGTTTCACAGCTACTAGTTATAAAAATGCTGCTCCAGAAAGTTTTTAGAATATTAACAATGGCCAGCATTTTGAAATAGATACGGGTTCATCACAAAGAGGTTACTGGATTTCAAAATACTTCAAAATAAGTTGTGCTACTTTTCAGCTTCCACCTCAACATTTCTGCTATAGTAGCTAATACAATAAAGAGAGCATAAATTTACAGGAAAATCGCCATCTTGCCTGAAGCTTTTAGCACTCTGTAAAATTAGTTTTCTTCCTGTGCATATCAGCCATGCCTATTTTATTGGTTTTGCTCAATTAACACCATGCAGGAGAAAATTCAGTGATGTACCTGTCCTTGGCCACTGGTTAAAAAATATGCTTCATTTATTTTAGTATAGTTGGCAAGGCAAAGCAAGAATGGGTTTCTAATTAAAAACCAGGATCTGAAGAGAGTAGTGTGAATACGGGGAGACAGAAAATGTTATCAGAGTCACACTACCTGTTCTACAGTTGCAGAAAAGGGTTTTTTTTGTGGTTGATATCATGCTGATGCTCACACACAGCCCAGCTGGAGTAAGGCAATGGCAACAGCCCCATTAGCCCTGTTTCCCACGCTATTGTCTTTCCTTCCATTCCCCCTCCCTGGTATTAGCAGGGAAGCATCAAATTGTGAATGCTATCTCAAGTTAAAATGCTGTCTTGTTCCAAATCTGTTGCTCACCTGAAGACCAAAACCCATGCTTTTACTACGTTACTGGACAAATTGTTAGTACAGTCAGTGCTTTGAAGCACAGGCTTAGCCCAAAATGCTTTCTTTGTACACATGCCCTTTCAAACCTGACATTTTGTGTATTGATTTTGGCTGCTTTATAGATACTTAAGTGCTGAGAAGAAGAAAACACCATGCACATACAAAAGGTCTGTTGATGGGTTCTCTCTATTCTATTTTGAAGAGCAAAAACATTACACATCTTCGCAGCTCTTCAGGGATTCTACCAGTGAAAGGACAGATTTTTCTGAACAGTTACTGCAGCTTCCAAAACGGAAGACTTAGAAACCAAACCTTCACACTTAGAAGTTTAGTAAGTGGCTTGGTGCCAGATAAACTAATGATCTAAGAGCTTTCTAATATGCAGCAGGATGCTTTAAAGAAAGTTTGACCATTACATATGTAAGGACACATTATTTGCTGTAAACTTGGATAAACTTTGTTGGTCTAGCAGCAATGAGAGCATTCAGAGACTCCCAAACAACACACTTAGGTTGTGCAAAGCCCACCCTGGTATGTCATCATTTATTAAGCTACTTTTGCATTTCAAGAAATTTATTTTTCAGGTAATACTTCTGAGACTCTTGCTTTTTCCAAAAAAAAAATTATCTTAATTAATTTGTTAATATATGAATTAAGTATTCTGAACTTGAATTTAGTGCACTTGAGAAGCTCAGTTAAGTCTTTTTATAGACCAACCAAGCTATCTTGTAAAAAATTTTTAAAGAAATCAAAATTAGACCATGAAATATATTATTGGATTGATGCCCAGAATGTTCTGAAGTTTATGAGACACGCATAAAGGCATTTTAGCTTATTTGTAACAGGCATTTATTTTGCGTTATTAGGTGTGGACATCTCTACACTGATGTCTGAGGAGTTATGTCACCCAGTTTATCTCTGAATACTCTTGCCATAGCCATTGAGGTGAGATAATTAGGGATGAAAAGAAGTTCTCTGAATTTCATTGGATATTAAACTTTGGGGTTATCCTAAAACTAATAAACCCACACCTTTGTCTAAGTGAATGAAGGTGGAGTTAAGCCCAGTGCAAGCAGCCATTTGCAAAGTACAATCTTTTGTGGATGGTCGTGATGAAGGCCCACCACTGTCCCTGGAACTGATTGTGCCTTTTTTCTTGTTTCACACACCACAATTCCTCACAGCATCTGGGAGTGGATTTTCTTCATTCTTCAGCCAAGAACATGTCTATGTATGACAGGTGCCATGACACCTTTGCTTGAGGTAGCAGATCTGCGAAGTGCAGAGAAGCCAAACTGCAGAAATAGATGCTGAAGTTCCTTCTCCCAAGCTGAATGCTCCAGAAAATGACTTCAACCTACACATTTCATATATGAAAGAAGAGCCACCTGGAACTAACCAAAAGGTAACACCTGGGAGAAGGGGTCCTGCCTAGGGATCCCACCCATCACGGACTTTGCCCTGCCCTGGGTTGCCAGGCAGCACCTGCATCTACTCACTGTTCACTTCAGCTGATAAAGAAGTCATCATCTCTACAATGACTCCTTCAAACCACCAGGCATAGTTCATTATTCCTTCTGAAAACATGCCCAAAGGAATACCTTGAGATTTGAAGAAAAAATGCTGAGAGCTGCTGTCTCCTAGGTGAATGCTTTGATCCCCAGGGAAGAAGTTGAGCAATAGCACTTTCCATTGTGCAGAAGTATTGTAACTGAAATTCTGCTTTTGTGATGTCAACTCAAGTTTTGCCCTAGTCTTTACACTTTAACCTCTAGGGCAATGCTTTCATTGAGTGGGAAAAAAAAAAAAAGTCACAAAATTTGGGGGTCAGGACTGGCATTTGTCAGGCCACCACTTGAAATACAGAGGAAAAATATTATTCTTGTAACCTAAAGAAACTTGATTCTGCAATTTATGCAGTGACTATTTCTTGTGCAAGAAGAGGCCTGGGAACCAGACCAACATTCATAACTTCCACATTTCCAGCTAGAGTACTGTAATGACAGTGCTTGTTTTCTCCCCACAAGCCTTACCTGTCCTGTTCTCCAATTAGCTCGCAGCTAAAAACTGGAAGCTGACAAAGCACTAAAAAGGTCCCCAACAAGACACTGTTCTCTTGGGGACAAGAGGGGCAAAACATCTTATGACATTTACATGTTTCTAGCAACTGGAAGCGAATGAGGTCAATTACAACACAGACCTACTGATCTGATGAGGGGACAGTTGTGATTGCCTTTCTTTTTACATGTTGCGTTGACTCACCACATCTAATAGTTTGATTTTTCTGATCTCCCTGGGGGAATGGTTATTAGAATTTGTACCTGCCAATGAAGAGTTACCACACCTATAAAGAAAGTAACAGCATTAAAAGAAAGTTGAATAATCAGTTTTCAATTGTTTATATTATTTGCATGTACCAAACTCAAACAGTGATTATTTACACTGGAAAGAGTTATTAGACACTTTTAATACAACCATACTCAGACCCTGTGCCTCTTGCTAGTCTTGGGTGAAGTTTAAGCGCATGGCATACATTAGTTTGTGAGGAATACTGGAGTTAGAATTCTGAAAATACTAAAGGAGGTCAGTGTAAGCTGCTAGACACACACAGTTCTAGAGATAAAGAGACCACAAACACGTCCAAAATAAGCAGAAGTTATTTATGCAATTATTTTGGACCCTCTGGGCATCAATTTTTGTGTTTGTTCTGTGTCTCCTACTGTCACCTCAATCCCCAAACAATGACAAGCTGTACCAAGTTCAAGAACTGGATCATCACATATTGAGGCCTGAACTGATGCCAACATGTACTTTATCACACATCACAAAACGCCCCTTGTTTTTTTCCCCCTCACCAAATAGAAAGCTGATTTGCCCAAGTTCAGAAAAGCCTTGCTCACATGGCTTTTTTGGAAAAAAGTTCTCGGGCACATCCCAAGTTAATCACTGAATTTGAAGTTAGTGAATTCTGCAACTATTAAGAAAACAGTGATGACCAATTCTCAAGGTGGTCTAACTGGATGAAATGAAGTGACTTTTGATAGGCAAACTTATTATTCCACCTCTCTGTCAACCCGAGCCTTGTGTATTCTGGGAGAGACTATTTGCTCTCGTTATTGTAAGCCAATCTTGCAAGTTTCCTCTTCAAAGTAACATTTTTAGGGAAAAAATGTAATACCAAGCATCCAACAGTGGGCAAAAAAATAAGTGTTCTTGTTATATACTTCAACACTATTTTACAAACTTTACACTCGTTAATACACATTAGAAATTTGACCTTGCAGTCCCTTCAATTTTAGGCAAGAAAAGAAATTCTGGAATTTTCCTAACATTATTTCAGATTTATTATTAAGTCATTATTTCAGACTACTCATAGGCACACTTTGGATGATGTCTTTGTATCTGCCCATTCTGTATGAATTCTGACTCTGCTGCTGAAGAAAACCATGAGCTTTCTGAGCTTTTCTTAAAGTCAGCTGAGGAGGAGAAGGGAACAAGTAATATAATTAGGAAAAGTACAAAGTAGTTCAACTTTATTCTGTTTAGTCTTCTAAAAACAGTTCTGCATATAAAAATGAATTAGGGTCACTGCTTCTGGGACAACTAAAAAAAACCTATTTAAATCAAAGCAAGAAATCCTGCTTGACTTTGCTGAATACTTTCTGCACAGATGGAGTGCATGAGACATGAAGGAAGGTCTGGGAGGAAGCAGACTCTGGTGACTTCTCAGAGGCCACAATCCACTGGTGCTTCAGAATATCAACACCAATACATTTAGGAATACACTAAAATGTCTTTGTCCTGAAAAAAAAGAATAATCAACTCTTTCATGGTGAAAACAAGTCAACAAAAAAAAGGTTCTTCTGTTCAGATGGGAGTAGATACATGAGACAGTCAGGTAGAAATCAGTAAATTAAACTTCAGCATTGGTCATAACTATCTTCTTCCCCAAGCAGATTTACAAGGCCACAGGGACAGGCTGGCATAAGTTTGAACTCTGGTATGGAATCAGTCAAGGTGTTGACTGGGTGCGAAACATGTTTTACACTTTTGCCATGCAAGAAGTCACTCAGTCTCTTGCCAACAACACCTGGTTTTGCTGTATGTGGTTTAATTTCTTTTTTCCATCTGTTTTTTTTTTTTTTCCCCCTAAAAGAGCATGTATCCACTGTCTTTGGCTCATTTCCTGCTCCTGCTCCCATAAATTGCTCCACTTGATTTTGGATATTTGGAAATTTTTTATTTCTTTGAATTTGCTTGAGGCTGGAACACTAGACAGTATTATTTCTGCATTTGCTGAAGCAGAAAAAAACCCTTCATTTTTGTGATACTAAAATACCTCAGTTAAGAGTTTGCTGGAATTCTGTTCTGCCTTCCTGCTAGTTACTGCTGCGTCTTCTTGCCAGCCACCATCTTGAAGAATCAAATACCAGCTTTCAGATGAGCAGCAATGTAAAAGACAACAAAGAATCATTCTAAATTAAATATATGGCAGCATGAAAGGAAAGCAAACGTTTTCTTGTTGGGACAGCTGCCTAAAAGTCCTGGCTAAGCAACCCTCTTATGAAGACAAGGTAGGGTTTTGTCAAAGTGGGAGTTTGTCCACATCTCAAAACCAGCACACTTTTCATCATGTCACCAAAGTTCACTCGGTGGAGAACAGCAGTGTAACCCTCCATTGTTTGTTGGCCTCTGACAGCAGGACAGGAGGAGGTGACAGGGACAGAGCCAGAAGTAGAGGACAAATCAAGGCTGAAAACTCAGTTATAAAATCATAGAATAATTCAGGTTGGAAATTACCTCAGGAGGTCATCTACTCCAACCTCCTACTCAGAGCAGTCAATAACTAATTCAGATCACACTTCTCAGGGATTTGTCCTTTCAGCTATTGAATATTTTCAAGGATAAAAACCTTCTGTGCCAGGGTTTCACTGTCATCATGAAGAAAAGCCTCTTCCTTACCTCAGGTGTGAATCTGTCCTCTTCTAGTTCATAACCATAATCTCTCATAACCACAGTCTCTTGCTCTCCTGCTGTGCAACTCTGTAAAGAGCCTGGCTCCACCTTCTCAGCAACATAAGGGAAAGCAGCTTGTCATCGGTCCCCCTGAAGTGTTCTCCAAGCTGAACAAACTCCAGTCACTCATCATCTCCTCAAGTGTTCCTTCCTGACCAGCTCCTGATCTGGTTTATCAACATCCTTTCGGTAAGACAGAAGCAAAACTGGACAATCTTCCATTTGTGGTCTAATGAGTGCTGCCTAGGATGTTGTTATGCCTCCCTTGGTGAGTAAAGTTTAGTTTGCTGTGGGCAATGCACAGCACAGTCTAAGATGGTTAGAGTTACCAAGAATTTTCAGGTTGAGCTGCTCACCCCAACTGGTGTGAAAAAGATGGGGAACTATCCACTGATACAGCAGGAATCTATATTCTAAGAATCTCCATGTTTTGGAAACTGGGCATGGTGACAGATTTCCAGTTCAGCTGTGAGACATATAGAACAGAGCATGTGGTATCCAAATCAGGCATCAAAAATCAGCTTTTCTATTCTCAATAGGGCTGGCACCAAGTCCAGTTTCCAGATGGTTTTCTGTTGCATGTTTCTGTTGCTTAGAGGAACACAGCAAAAGCAGAAGGGGAAGCCCTTCTCCACAAAGAAGGAAGGAATCAGGGAAACAGAAGTACAATCATGAAGAATGAGTCAATAATTAGTAAGTTATGTCACTTTTCGTGCTACTTTTCTCCAGTAAGGAACCAGTCATGGAAGCTCTCACTTTTATACCAAACAACTCAATGTTTGATTCTGCGGCCTGTAGTAGCTTTGGCTGGCATTTCCCAGTCTTATTTATACAGTTAGATGCAAAGCAACCCATTAAAATGCTTGTTATTTATTAATAAATGTGGTGTTTGAAAGGACAGATGCTCTTGTTTACCATCCCCTCAGATTTCAGTCAGTCTTCATATCATGCTCTGTGCTATACAAAGCCTGACTTCTTTTGTTCTTTATCTGCTTTTGATATTTAATTATTCAAACTTCTTGATGACTGCATTAGGGTCTGGTTTAGTTGTTTCCATATATGGAAATTTTCCTTACAGCTCATTGATTGCACATTCATTTATTAATCTAATTAAAAGCCAACGGGAAATTTCAGTTTAAGAATTTGAACCCTGGAGTAGCTGTGGCTTCTAAAAGATGCCCAGCACACACTTAACATAGTGGGGACATGACAAAGCTGTCCTAAAGGACGGCTATCTACACTCACCTTCAACTATGTGAAGGTGTTCCATTTATTTGTGGTATTGGAGCCCACTTAATACCTAGCAAGAGACAGCTCAAATACAATAGAGGATAATGTCAAATCAGTGAACTGAAGCATACTGTACAATCAAATGTCATTTGAAATCCAAGTTGTAGCATTACACACCATTGTACTGGACAAGTCCAGTACACACAAGCACTTAATTTCATGTCCAGTTTTCATAGCTTTATCCTTAAAAACAAGTTCTTAAGCACTCTGTACAACTGGGGCCATAAATACTTATTTCATCTTATTTTCTAATTTCATCTTTCAAAATAGCAGTTGGAGGCTTAAGAGAGACTACCAGGACACAAAAGTCCAAATGGTCAACTTTCTGTTCTTAACTCTGCAGAATACTGAGCACTGCTGATGTCCTCTACCTCTCCTGGGGAGAGGTAAATCTATTTATCAGCTTAAAAGATCCAGCCCTATTAAAATTAAAGAAACGTGAAAGACTTCATCAGATAGGTTTATTTAATTGGGAAAATTTTCTTTTCTAACAGCAAGACTTTTCCCTGGCATCTGATCACCTGCAACACACTGGGTCATTCTTGTAGTGCTATTTTGCTGCTGTGGTCTCGAACCCAGGCCTTCTGAGGAGACCAAGAGAGCAAAGATATAGCCAGTTATAAAAACAGGGTTCCCAGGACACCATCCTGCCTAAGGGCATCCATAGGAAGCTGAGCCTGGGGCTTTAGGCTGCTGCTGAGAAGCAGTAGCTGGGATATAGAAGAATTGGGGCAGGATGCACAACAGCCTCTAACTCTACTGCTCTTTCAGCCTTTGCTTCTTGACCTTCAACCCATCCTTATAGTTTCCTCACTCTTTACCTTCCATCTCACTGATGCAGAATTCAAGGCAATAAATAAGCATTGAAACCTTACTACATTTTTGTGTTGACTACAACTTACTTGGCTTGAAACAGAAATGCAGGCACCTGTGCTGTGGCAGCCAAAATGGCAAACTACCTTTGCACAGACATAAACAGTGCATGGAAAGAGGGGAACCTGTGTCCCTACTCCTGCAGAAGCTATGGAACAAGTGCAGTATTGCTGCCAGCTCCACTGCAAAAAGGCAAATGTGTGGTTGCACCATTAGGACACATGAAATACAAGGGTCAGCAAGCAGCAATTTTATTCCCTGGTCAGAGATTTGCCAAAGGCAGAGAAGGCACTCCAGGCTTGCCACTGTCTGGAGTACAGGCACACAGACACCAATGTGTTGGTAAAACACCTTTTTTCACGTGCCCTAGCAGAAGGCAGACACAAGTAGAGCCACATAGACACAGCAGAGTCCAACCAGCTTTATCTCCTGGCCTGAGACCAGAGAGAACCACAGACTGAAATGGGGCTGGGGAGGAGGTGTGGCTAAAAGAATTTAATCTTTCCCCATTATACTGTAGAATCCATTGTGCTTGTTTGTCATGCAGAAAGGGAGAGAGGAAAGAAATCTCCCCCAAATATCAGTATACAATCTTCTGTGGCTTGCAGTCACAAATCAGCAAATTCAGAGACAGAGCTGTGTCTGAGCAAGGCTACAGCTTATTTCTGTGCAGGTTATCATACTGTGCACAGGATTTTTAAAGCACAATTATAGCCTCTGACATCCTACCTCAAGGAGTGGAGTGGTCACCATGGTAACACCTGCATCACATGGCAATGAACACCTGATACCAATCAATCTTGAGAACATCTTTTTAAAGAAACAGCCTCCTGGAAAACTGCAGATGGAGACTTCTTTCTGAAACTAAGAAGATGCTCTCTTATAAAAATAATGAAAGTTTTACCTTACCATCTTTTCATCTGACTCTCCCTCCATATAGTCTTATTCTGCATATGTTTATAAAAGTGCTGGAAAATAAAAAAGGCAGCAGTGCTGTGTTGAGAAGAGTGAAAAGCATTGTAGTAGAGCTGTCATGTAAATGATAATCTTGCATTTTTCTCCCAGAGCATGAACTGTGGCTTCTGAGAATACAGCCATCCTCTAGTTGCTAAAACAAAATAGAAATGTGCCTACAGTAGTGCCCCCCAACTTCCCAAGATATCAGATTTCCCTCAAATGTTAAAAACCCTATAAATGTCATCACCTTCTTTCTCCCGTTTTGCTTTTCAAATCTGCAATTCATTGATGAGCGTTGTGTTCCTTCATGGAGGTATTGGAAGAAAAATATGCTTAAGGAACTGATGTTTGTACTCAGCTTGGCACTGTGGGCTTCTGAAGTGCATTCTGCCACCAGCCCTCCAGACACATCCAGCAGCCAAAGGGCAGATGTAGTTGCTCAAGTCCCTGTGGTTTTGAGCAGGTTGGGGTTTGTTTCAGCTCTGTTCCACCCCAACAGCCTTTGGGTTGTCTTTGCAGTAACTGCTCCTCTGCCTCTTTCAACAGTCTACCTCCTCCTCTTATCCCAGTAAAGACAAATAATGCCAGAAAATACCTCATGTGCAAAGTTCAACAGCCTCAGCAGTACTTCCAACATGGTCTTGCTATTTCCTATTTCCTCCTATCTCAAGTTATTGTTACTTTCATTATTTTAAAGTCTGCTTCTTAATTTTTCTTTGAAAAATACTTTCTTTTCAGATGGCTTCCATCTTTGTCATCTTCCATTTCCTCTACAGTCACTTATCCAAGTAATTCAGACCTATAATAATCTATTCTGATAGTGTTTTGCACAAAAGTAAAACAATACATGTGGTAAAACAATAAACTCACACAAAGCAGAAATTCCTTTACTGAATACAATTTCAGAGCAGGAGAGCCACAGAATCTGCAAATACCATTGACTGACAAAAGCTGGATATCCAACTGCCATAGGACTGGTAACAAATCTGCACAGAAATTCTTTCAGCATCCTGAACTTGTGTGGAAAACACAGCAGCAGTAGATGCTGCATGAGTCCAAGGAGATAACGAGACATCCTTTCACAAGCTGACTGAAGTCACTAGAACAGGCCCCCTCTGCCATACCCTCCTCACTGCTGAGCAACCACGACAGATCATGTGCACAGGGACTGCTGCCACAGGTTGTTTGAGCTCATGTCTACACGGTACACAAAAACTGATAAGGCAAATGTTTCCAAAACTTATTTCCAGAGTTCTGGTTATATCCAGAACTAACTGCTTAACTCATCAGAAAAAAGACGTGACTATTGCTGTTCAAGGAAAGTGCTCTCAGGATTTTTCTGAGAAAGAAAGTGCAGTAACTGGGTGGTTATGATATATATATATGTCACTTTGCATGTATCCAACTGAAATATCAATTGTACTTGTTTAGCTCAGGCAGGTAAAAAAATCCAGTTGTCTCCCATTTTAGTATAATATTGGCCTCTACCTACAGGTGTGTTTCAGGAGAAAAGCGAGGCATGTTGCTTTGAAGCTAGAAAAATAAAAGGAATTGATGATATGTAAAATTTGTGGCAGTTCTCTGCCCTCAATATGTTATGCAAATAACTCCTAGCAGCTGTACCAGGTATTTATACTGTCTGTGATGCTCTACAAGTCAGCACTAGCTGTCATGCAGTCTTGTTATGTATGAGGAAGTCCGGCTTTAAATCTGCTTTCATAGTGTGGAAGTTATATTTATTCAGCTGTGGTTCTGACGTATGTCTCACAGTAAATGGCATTATTGCTCAACAGGGCAACAGACTCCAACAATAGAAATATAAAGCTCCAAAATCAAAATGAATACATCCATAACTGTGTATTGGGTTTTAATCTGTGGCAGGGCGAATTATGGCTTTCAATCAGCACATAATCAATGACAGAAGAGATCCATTGATTCCATTGATTTTGGCCAGGATCAGAAACCATACTTCAACTATGTCCAATGTCTTTTGACAGGTAAGTGCAAGGGAATATCAGGCAACTGCAAGAGAGTTGTTGCAGGATTTGAGAAAGCTGTTGTGGCTTCCTGTGCTTTATCAGCCTGTAAAACAGTACTCAAAACCTGCCCTTCCCAAATTCTTGGTTTAAAGACAACAACATAATCCATGCAGTGAAACACAAAAAGGCAGTCTACCTTTGCTCTGGAAGAGCATTGTCGTAAATAAGTAATTAACTACGCACTTCAGCCTGGAAGCTGAGCCTTGCACTTGCCACCACAAAATGATGATTCATATGTTTCCCATATCCATTTATAAATGAAGAGTCAGCACAAAAAAATAGCAGTGGGGGTCAAAACTGCCATGAGTACTTTCATTACCTTCTCTATCAGGTCTACACATGCATTTGCTAACAGGAAAATCAGAAATCTTTCACCTCTGTGCAGCTGACCCATTAGCGCTGTAGGAGCTGTCAGTACTGCAAGTTTTGAAACATATGCTAAACTGATGATTTCTGATAAGTCTGGTACTACCCTTTTGTGTATGAACTTCAAATACCAAATTCCAGCTAGTGAACATGGCATGTGACTTTTAGGCTGGTGTTCATTTTTAGTGCCCCCTTGCGAATACAATCTTTGTACCTACACTGGGAGTCTTTTCTATCCCTTGATGCTGTGCAGTAGCAATAACTAATAAATAGCTTGCTAAAGAGTTATTTATACAAGTACAGACATAAACCCACTAGATTTAATAATATATTTTGTTTTTGCACTTGTGTAAGATAAAAATAAAAACAACTTGATAAAAATTCGGTCCAGAAAGAGAAAACAGGATCAGAACAGCAGACCTTTCCAGCAAAACAAGTCAGACAGTTTTAAGTTCTCCTTTCAGATCCAGACTTCCGTTCCTGGTCCCTATGGTAAAGATTGTTTTCCCCAGTCCAGTTACAATGTCTGAGTCTCAGTACTATCACTCAGACACATCTGATGTCTTTTTTTCTCTTCCTTTCAGTGTCTCAAAAAGCAAAAGGCAAAGATAAAGCCTGGATTCTCTGACAAGGCCTTTCTTCACACTGTAATTAATGAGGTTAATGTGCTTTAATGAATTTTCACTCAAAAATATCAAAAACCAATATCCCTCTGAAGCAGTGTGGAAAAAGGGCACAAATTCACCTCCTTGCTGCTGGCGGCATGGCCTGAAATTGCTTAAAAAGGCTCAAAAACATTTGGAGACAGATGGTCTGCCCTACTTCTAGTATCTCCATATGAAATCCTCTAGACATAAACCACTGACCAAGTCAGAGACTAAGACTGAACTCAGCTGCACCAACACTCCAATAGGAATCCAGAAAGCAAAGGGGTCCTCTCAGAACCCCATGACTCATTGGGATCATCTCCCTTACCTTTTAGACCCTTATCCTTTTTCATCCTTGTCCTCCATGTAAATAATTTAAAATTCGGTTCTAATCCAAGTTTGCTCTGTATGCTTTGTCTGTGTAGCCAGTCATAGAATGAGCCTTGCCACTTAATTTTGTCAAGATGCACCTTCTCAAATTCACATTAAACCTGCTGCTGATACTACCTTTGGCAGTGATTCCTTAAGTGACCTAAACCACTCATCTGGAACAGTCTCCTAAGAGAGAACTCGTGGTAACTCTTGCCTCATTCTGCCTTCAGTCGAGTCTCCATCGGTGTTAGGAGAAGCCTTCCAAGTGCTCACTTCTGCTAAGAGGCATTTTATGCCACTTGGTGAGAGGCACAAAATTGCTGGCTGAACTCAGCTGCACTGCAGGGGAGGGACCAATCTTCAGCCTACACACAAACCCTTCTCATTTATGCTTCCTGTTTCTATTACTGCAATCACAGCATCTTAGAGGCTGTAAGAGGTAAACTTGTTCTTTCTTCTGAAATACACAAATATAGCTCCAATTTAGATTGTGCACTGTCTCATTGTATTGATCTGGAGCACTGTTTCCCCACTTCAGTGTGGTGCCCAGTTCCTGGAGGCTTTGAAGTAAAAAAAAGTGTCTATGTTGAAGAAATAAAGAAGTGATGTTAAGGTGGTTTGAATGCTTTATCCAATACTTTATCATGCTTATGTCAGTGGGAACATTTCTAGGATCTCAAATGCAGGACAGGGATCAAAGAGCGGGGTTTCTGTACAGGTTTGGACCAGCAGCAAGTAGTTCTGCCTTCTGTGAAGCATCTTTGAAACCTGAGAGGATGCACAATGACTTAATCCTCCTCACACAGCCTCTGCTGAACAGGAAGGATATTCGCAGGCATGATTTCCACATGGTAAACCCATATTTGAGGAGTTTATCTTTCAAAAATGGATGGAGCTTATCAATTTGCACATTTTTACCATTCCCATACACAGAGAGAGGTGGGCTCTACATCTAGACTGATCCTGGAGGTCAATTCAATTTCCAAATCCATTGTTGCAACTATCAAGCTAAATAACTTACGCCATAAACATCATCTGCATTGAAATATGTAAAAAAAAAAGACATTTCGTGAGTTCTTTTATCAAGGTTAAAAAAAGTCTGTAGCTACTTGGTAGGTTATTTTATGCTTAAGCCAAATCTGCTTACAGGTGCAGTTCTTTCCTCTACCAGCAACTTGCATAAGGACATCCTACTACTTTCAAAAGAAATTTCACAGATGCAGGGAAAAAACCCCAAAACTTTCCATACAGAGTGTTATTAATATTTATTGATACACATTCAAAACTTTAAATCTGTTCTAAACATTTGGGAATGAGCAATAAATGAAGATTGTTTTGAGCAGCAGAAATTTTTTTTAAACAAATCTGTCTGTATTAATGAGGATAAGCAACATTTCCTTAACAGTCCTGGCTGTAAGTACATACTGATTTACTTACTCATGTGCAGAACTGCTGAGTATCTGCACTTCTCATGTGGAATCTCTAAGAATGTAAGTCAAACAATAGAGTGTAAAAATAATCTTCTGTAATTAGGCTTTAAGTATTAATTACACAAGTTCAGATGTTTTGTTAACATACATTTTCTTCAGATCTTCAAATACAAGTAACTCTGCTCTTCTGAGCAGAGCAGAGTTCCTGTTTCTTCCAGAGTTGTAACTAGTTCCTGTTTCATTCTTTTCTTCTGGGACATCTCAACAGAAACCATTAATTGGTGTAATCAATAAATAGATCATCTGAGGAGTGTTCAGTGCACATGCACCACTTCTCACTTCACACTATTTCCGTGTGTGCTGAGAGGCACAAGAGTAATGCTTTTGCCTTCAAAACTGCTCAGCCTGCAATGCTCTGGCAACATCTCTACATACCTGAAGTGGACAAGAAAACAATGGCTACAGCTGTGGTAGGGACAAGGAGAGAATCCCACCAGCTTGCAGAGGGTGAGGATGAGACAACAGTAACATCAAAATGAGAGGTGAAACACGGCAGCAATTAGGCTTGGCTTTGGGAAGATTGTGCTATCATTCCAGATGTCCTGTCACTTGGCCATGACCTCTGTCCGGAACCAACACTCTGCAAATTCACACACCTCCACAGATTTATGGTTTGCTTTCCATTACACATAATCTTAGTACTTCAAATATTCACAAAATTAAGAGGCAACAAATATCAATTGATTCCAAGACAGAACCTGCTTAATGTCATGAAGGTGGCTTCAGGGAGCAATTTCTGGATGTCTGCGGCAAATCTACCGTGGATTTGAAAATTGTGTCCAAGATAAAGAGCTGAGTGAGAGGTTCAGGAGGGTAATCAATAATGTTGAGGACATCATAAAAAAAAACCTGATGGAAGCAAAATCTATCAAAAGCTATTTAACACAAAAATACTATGCCTCACTCAAGCACTCCAGGAGTTGCCAAGCACAGGACACATGGAGACTATACAGCGGTAAGCACCTTCATGTGTTCCTTTATTTTTCCCTTATTTCTGACCTCTCTCAGCAACAGGACACTACATGTTAGATACCCATTTGATAAGAACCAGCTCAAGTGTTCCCAACTGCTCTGGATGAAAGTATAGAAACAAAAACAAACTCCCCAAAAGAAATCCCCATTATATCAGCTCTAAGCAAAAGAAAAACTTCCTTTCCATACCAAAAAGAGGTCCAAGTCATTTAGTCAACATTCGTTTAAGAAAACCCATTCCTTTCTGTGACAAGGCAGAACATCAAGTTTCTAACAAAGACTACAAAAAAATATTTTCAGTTTTGATTTCAACTTCCAGAAGCTGGTGTGTGAGATAACCTCCAACTAGCCCCACAATAATTTCCTACAGAGGGGAAAGGACTATTCTCTCCTATGGCAAGAGGTCTGCTTTGTCTGCTGATTTTGGAGAGGTAGAAAGCAGAATCTGAAAGTGGAAAATTACAAGGGTATTTTGTGCTAATAAGATGTCAGCTTTCTGATGAAAATGGGAAAGGATCTTATTAACTGTTCATTCAGTTTAGTTTGGGGTATTTTGGTTTTTTTGGGTTTTTTTACTTCAAAGAAGCGTTAGACAATGAAAAAGCACTCTAAAGAGTGAAAAAGCTCAATCAGAAAAGTATATAAGATTTTAGATTTTTCTTTCCTGTTGAAATTGTTACCTCTCCACTTGGGCTAAACTCTGCTTAAATGGTAAAATGGAAATTTTCATGGTGCTCAAAGAGATGAACACACAGGTTTTTTTCATACTGATCACCCTTTAAGCCCAGCACCTCTGGGCTGGTGGCTGCAGAGGTAGCCCTGCAGTGCTGCAGAGTGCCCTTCTGAAAGGGCACCAGCACAAGTAACCAACCCCTGTAACAGTGTCCTTAAAAGCAAGGTGATGATGAGGAAATTTAAAAGTCAAATGCCCCAAAGAATCAACACCTCCTTTCCTGTCTACAGAGACATCTCCAGAGACATCTCTGACATTGGGCAGTCAAGAGCAGGAGATGACAATTTATGTGATATCTCTACCATTAACAATGCCGTCAGCATAGATGTGAGAGCTGAAGTCAGCAGGTCCAAAGCTAAATCCCTCTTTAAAAACTATGACAAGAAGGAAAAGGGGTCAGAAGCCCAGACAGATCCCAGCTGCAAGATATGGTCACTTGCCAATGTTTAACTAAAGCAATATGCTCTCACACCGGGGTTCTCCAAGGTTCTCCAATGGCATTTGGAGGTGAGGGGAAGGTGGTCCCAGGGAAGACAATGAATCATATCTGATCTCTAAAGAGATGCAGAGGGACAGAAGAAGTGGAAAAGGGGTTTCTTCGGTCTTTATTCTTGCATTTTTCAGGCCACACACAGCTGCAGCCCAAGGGATTCCCTAGCATTCCCTGGAACAACAGCATCTCTGCAAAGAGCAGAGAAGAAAAGTAGGACTCATTAAACCCCACCCCTAACCTCTGCATACTCCATTATGGCTTCATTCAATAAACAGGATTTTTTACAAGTGCTTTGCAATCCCCCCTGCAAGATTCCTTGCTGCTATCAGTAGGGGATGCAATTTTACATGTCATGAAAACATGGCGTTTATACCTGCATGCAGCAAATAACAACAGGAAGATGGATAACTGATATCAATGGCAGAACGATAAGCATGAAGCCTGGATGAAAAGAGAAGTGTCTTCAAACACTGCTGCCCTCTCTAATTTCATGTCACGTTGTCACTGCACCTTATCCTGCCTTGCCCCCACACAGTGTCCTGCACAAGAACCCCCATGTCTGTCAGCACAAGGGTATCCATCAGACAGACTCTGTAACTGCAATTGTTAGTGCTTCTTTTGACCCAACAGGCTGTGACTGACCATGTGATACCCCACGTCTGGTGTCACGGAGATCAGGTCTGACATAAAACAATGGAAGAAAGCCTTGGTACACGGGGTATCACACAGATGAGAACTGAAGGTCACTTCCAGACCCAGTGTGCTGTGACACCAAGCCTCAAGCAATGTGGTGGTGTTCTTGCTCTTCTCTCTGCTGTGCATGCACACCACTGAAATGATGGGAGATTACCTGTGCAGCTTTTAGTGGCCTGGGAGTGAACGTAATTCTGATACTAATTCACCAGGTATTTTTCCTAGACCATCTCTCTGTCAGGTATGCACAGCAACAACATTCCCTCTGTTTATTCCAGGAGTGAATTCTTCCCTTCACCTACACTGAGGAAAAGGATGGTTATTCTGAACACAGTTCCCATGTCAATGCTCTGCATATGGATATGGTCAGGCCACACATCAATCAACCACGCAGCTTTGCAGTGACAAGCAGGCACATCTATAGGTTTTTTATTTGCCCTTGGTATGGAGGACATCTCCAAAAAAATAAAGCAGGGCCGGTGTACCACTGTGCTGCAGAGATCCATCTGAGAGGCTACTGTAGCCAGGCGTGATTTTGTAACAGATGTTCTGATATATATCAGGAGCCAAACTCACCCTAATTTACCTTCAACTTCCACAAGGCAGAGAGGTACCAATACAAAACTATCCTTCAAGTCCTGGGTGGTACATTCCTCAGGTCTTGATAATGGCTATAAATACCCTGTGAAGCAGGAAACTGTTCTTTCAAGAGCTGTTAAACAGTTCTTTTAAGGATACACTGCTTCCAAACAAATGCAAAAAACCCCTTGAAACAGAAATAGGGCAGGATACATCTCACAGAAAGGAGGAGACACATGGCTTAGGGCCTCAAGATGACCTGTATTCAGCCAAGATCTTTTCAGAGTTTTATTCAATATCATAAAAATATTCATGTATAGCAATTCAAGCATGTTCATTCCTAGTGAAGGATATCCAGGCTCTACAGTCAAATTATCATACAATGCTCTGAGTTTTCTCTATTTGTCCTTAGTTATGTTTAGCTTCTCCAAAGAATCCTCAGGACAGCATGAAGGAGAGAAGACACCAGGTATTTAGCAGAACTGCCATGTCTGTCAGTTGCACAAAAGCTACTCTGCCCCAAATACCATCAGTCAGGGGTTTGTGGCTAACCTTCTTTCTACCACATGCTCTTACCAGTTAATCAGTCCTACACAATCCTCTCAGTTTTCATAGTCACTGAGTTTCATAAGCTAATAGTTGACTCTTTAGAGATGAGTGCTTTGATCACATCTGGGAGCTGATTGTCAAAATACTCAATATTTATATGAAAATTGTATCTACATGAAGAAAAAAGAAGCAATTTCTACAAATAAACTGCTCTCCTGAAATTCTGATCTTTCAGCTGCAGAACTGGAGGCTGAAAAACAGGTATCAGATATCACAAATTGACACAGATAAAATAACCTAGTTAAAAGAGCTGCAAGTTCACATGAAGTCCTTTACTAGTCCAAGTGGCAATTTTATCTGAAATTGTAAACGACTATAAAAAGAAAAATCAAAGTCAGGATTTACTAATAGCCTTACTGAAATTTCATGCAACAAGAGAATGTGCTGAACCTACATATTCAGGAAAGCTGTATTTAGTAGAGTGTGGTTTCAGATTGCTTACAGAAATAGTTGAATGGACCTGGAGTCAGGGGCTGTAGGGAAGAACAAATTGAGTGAAAAAGCATTGCCCAGTCTGTGCAGTGGCAGAACCCTTGCTTTCTGCAGCATGTCAGTACATGTTTCTGGGATCATTTCACAATGAATTTCTATTATTATATGGTAGGCACAGTGAAAACCAGGGCACATCATTCGTTTGCCTCACTAGAGGACACAAACTGCTCAGCCTTTCAAGAAGCCTCCCTGGTGACACTGTTGTCTATTCTGTGCTTTGAAGGCTTCATCTCACAACTCAGAAGGCAATGTTTTCCCATTTTAGCAGGGACAAGCTGGAGATTCATGAGAAAACCAGCTCCTACCTCAAAGATCCCCAAAGGAAGGATGACCTCCAGCCACAGAAGATCACCTCCAATGCAGGATGCCCCACAACCATCCGTGTCCCCAAACCGGCGGAG
This sequence comes from Cyanoderma ruficeps, assembly GCA_008694505.1. Taxonomy (NCBI): domain Eukaryota; kingdom Metazoa; phylum Chordata; class Aves; order Passeriformes; family Timaliidae; genus Cyanoderma; species Cyanoderma ruficeps. Next base: position 50,464,908 of record VZDJ01007749.1, read on the forward strand.
GGGATCTTTCAGGAGCCACAGCCTAGACCATGACACAAAACAACACTGACAGCAAGATGTGGCTCATCATCAGGCTGAAGTAAAGGCTGAAGATGAGCAGAAACTGTGGCCACAAATGGCCACAAATCCACCAAGCCAAGGTGGAGGTAGGAGGCCAAAGCCAGTGGTGTTTATATCCTTGGGTAAGGTGGCACTTGTTATGCTGCCTGGAAGTATTGTGAGCCCACAGTAGGTCAGGCTTTGCAGAAGCTCATTCTGGATTAACTGGATAGCTTACCTCACTATTCAGTCCCCGGGAAAAAAATAACACAATGCAGAAAAAACTCAGGGTTACATGATAAAAATGCTTCTTCAAGATCAAGTTATGAAAAATAAGAACGGCTTAAATGCATTTCTGAATTAGAAGTAATCAATTTGGTGGAGTAATAGAAAAACTCTTTTGATCTGTTTGGCTTTTTTGTTTCTTGGTGTTTTTTTTTCAATTTTGAGCAATCCATCCCTCTAAAGCTCTGAACAATTCCTGCATTATCTCAGTAGGCACTGCTGATTCAAAGCAAGGATTAGTCACAAATCTGTGCCACTCCAGAGCCATTAAAACAGCAAGCTGGTGGATGGAAAAAGGGCATATGCATCTGATAACTAAGATGACCTTTCCTACAGATATTCGTGTTTGATTACCAGTATCTTTTCTGGTTATACAGACCCAGCAACATCCCAGCTCTTCCTGAATTGTGGAGACAAAAATAAGACAGTCTTTACCACACCACAACAGTGCTGCTTATGCAGTGCCAAATCGTGCAAAATCACCGGAACAATTTTATTCTTCCAAATAATGAAGATACTTTTATAAGCCCTATTAAACCCAAGCGTCAGTACCGACCCCAGCATTAAATTGTTGAATATGGAGCAGTTTTCCTATGGGCAGTTTATGACCAAAGGAAATAGTCTAGCCTTGGTATTTTTATAGCATCCATTAATTTTTGAATGGAGGATGGAGCTACCTAAGATTTAAAATGGTATTCAAAGTGTCTTCCACCTTGAAGAAGAAAAGTAACCTGCATTGGAATCCTGTGCCACAGCCCCCAAAAGATGAGACAACCCCTGGGTGCAGCTGGTGTTGCCAAAATACATTCATTTAGTCAGCCACCATTCTCCTCAACAGACATCCTGCCCATTTTGGTTACAAAACAAAACCATCCTTGGCCTTTCATCTCACTCCTCTGCTCATTAACATTGATGCCCCTTGTCAAAGTGTACAGACAGGGGTCCTCAAGCTCTTTGCGTGTGCCACAGACCTTGTTCTCTGAGCTCTTGCTGCTGTCACCTCAGCTCTGTCCCTCTCTCCCACTGGTGACTGCCTTTCCCAAGGCTTCCAAGTAAACATCCTGTAAACCCAACACCCAAGACAAAAAGCACAGACAGTTCACGAGCTGTTTACCAGTGACTTATTACCAAGTGCAGCATGACCTGAGAAAAAATAAAATAATTAACCGTTATTTTTGTTCCTCTAATTTAGAAAAAGAGGGCACAATTTCCTCCAGAAAGCAGATGCCACAGAATTATTAGTGAGTGTTTCCTGGTATTTTGTTCACAGTTTAAGCACTCAAATTGGAGTTGTAATAAGTGTTGGTTGAATGTTTAGCACAGTTAAGCTCTATTTTTATCTACAGAAGTAAAATTTCAGATGTTACAGTTCACCAACAAATTCTGAATGCCATATTTGTTCAGAGTGGCATTTCTCCTAGGATCTACAACTTCAGAGCTACACTGAAACATAATTATCAATATAACACATCACTGCAGCTCCTCTGCATCTTCCACTTGCAAACAAACTGGTGCTAAACTCTGTCATATTCCATAAGCGCTCTCTTCTCAGCTTCCCTTCCTCCTCACATCAGCTTCCCTTCCTCCTCATCCTCCCCCCCTAAATTCAGAGACACAAATCTACAGAAAACATGCCAAGACACTTTCTAAAGAGATGTAAAAAGGAGAACAGTGTCATGTATATTCCTCACCCAAAATAAGCCTATGTGCCTTTTATACAGTCCATATGCTTATTTTCTTAACAATTTCTGAGACTCCCATACCTATACCAGACACGAACATGCCATAATATTCCATCCTCAGTTTCAGGGCTTTTCCCCCTGAGGATATCGCTCCTCTCAACATTTCCAGAACATCTCCAGCCTCTCCCAAGTTCAGCACTGGCTGTGCTGGCACTGTGCAAACACAGCTCGCAACACCATGGAGCTGTTTTTAGCTCCCATGCTGCCTGAGGCTGAGCATCTTCCCCCTCATCACATCCCATTTAGTGATGAGCCATCTATCCTCATGCTTTTGAGTGCTACACTCTGTCTTAGGAGATGGAGCCTTAAAAAGACATGATCCAACAAAAGAACATGTCTCTGTGTGTTCTGCTGTCAAGGTCCTTGCCCCAAAATCAGAACGAGGTCTTATCCTGCACCTTTTTTGTTCAGTTGTATAAATAGACTGGGCCTGCTGTCTTGCCAGAGGAGTTCAGACTGGCATAGGATGAGTGAAGCCAGATCCCCCTGCCAGCTCCTGGTAAGACATCTGAACAAATATCCCCATTTTGGGAACAGCTTAACTTCAGACGGTAGTTACGTCTCACCTTTGAGGGGCTCCTGCTTTCCTAAGCTGGAAGGCTGGACCGCCTCCCCTGCCACAGCCACAACCCAGGGACCTGCTGCCACCCCTACATCAAATGTGACTCCTGTCAGATGGCAGCTTGGGCTGTCACCCTCACTTCTCTTCCTCCATGAAAAACTGAAAAGTCTTAACAAGGAACCCAGGATTACGGGAGACATCCTTTGCCCCGGAGACGGCAGAGCCGGCTGTTATCTCTGCTCTCCAGCTCTCAGCCAGGAATAGAGCAGTAACAAATGCACTCAATCCTGCACTGAAAGGCAGCCAGACAGAAAGGCCTGGGCTGGAAATCCCAGCTTTTTGGTGGCTTTAATCAAATGGAACAGCACTGGGAGGAGAGGTGAGAGCGTAGGTGGGGAGGTACTGAGCCATTCAAATTAAAATTGACCTTTTTTTAATTTGCTTTGATTCACCTCTAATCTTACATGCTTTTTCCTAAATTCTGAAAAGGTACAGAAATGAGGCCAAAATACAGATTAAAAA
>VZDJ01007749.1:50470901-50562528 GCA_008694505.1 Cyanoderma ruficeps
CTCTTTTTTTTTTTTTTTTTTCCCCCAGTAAAGCCAGTCCTCAAAATTTCTATTCATACAAACTGCAGAAAAACTTCAACACTCCCACTGTATTGTGGACTTAAATCAAGATGAAGTGCCGTATGATTGCTTAACACCTTCTTGTGTCATCTGCCAAAGCAAACAATGCTATTCACAACTGGCTAAGCCCTGAGAAATATGTATGCGTCAGGCAAACCATATCCTCCTACTTGGTACTGTGGGAGAAATTCTAGTTCAAACACCATTTTCAGAACTGCTTGTCCACTCAGAGACAGAATTTCTAGACATCATTGTCCCAACTTCTGCTTCCTTTCATCCTCTTACCCAACCAAACCTCATCCACAACAGACAGAAGAGACATACTGAGGTCTCCACATAAATACTTCCGGGACAAATCTTATCAACACTATTTAATGGAAACTCCCTTAATTAAAGACTATAAAATCCACCTTTACAGATAGAAACTGCTTATGAACAAAGCATACCATGTATTGCCCAGGAACTAAAGCTATTTTTGATGAGGCAGAGGAAGGGTACAGAATCATCTCAATGACAATCTCTTTCTCATCACTCAGTGAAATACCTCAGAGCACTTTCATCAGTTAGTATGAAATATTTAAGAGCTGCCAATGCTTCTGTATCTGTCTGAGCAAGACCAAGGTACCTTGTAATGAAGAAGATATAAAATATCAATGGGTCAGGTGCTCAGCTAAAGGGTACAAATGACACAAGATTCCAAAGTAGGCAAAACAAAACTTAAAAGGGATGTTGAGCCTGAGCAAAGGGCAGTACTTTATACCAACAGAACATCAAATTGTGTGGTGTTGAATGCTGCACATCTTCCAAGGACATTTCAACAACTCCAAAGCTGCATTACTAATCACAGTTCCTGATTGCTCAGGAGCTTATGGACAAACTTCTGGATTTCCAACAGAATGTTGTGAATTGGTTGCAAAGGTAATTTAAAAAGGCTAAACTAAAGGCTACCCATTTGTCCATGGGGACTGGAAAGCAGTATAAATTATTCCTTCTGTTCTGCCTCAGCAGGTGTTCTGAACTGCAGGCATAAACATCACTGTGTACTGTAAACCCAGTTCATCTTCCTCCGTTGGATGGAATATGTGGGCAGAATGGGGAAAGACAACAGGCATAGCTTTGCTGTTATTATATATGTAGTAAACACTGCTTAATCTGTAGATTAAAAGAAAAAGCAAAATGGAAAAAGCAAGCGCTCCCTGATCTGCAATTGTATTTCTGGGATCTTCCTAGGGAGACAGAAAATGGAATATTTTTAATTCAGAGCTGCATCCTTGCAGCACAACCCAGCACAGAAACTGCCCCTACCTTTGGGTTCAGCACGGAAAGGTGTGTCATATACCAAGAAAAGACAGCCAGAAAACTTCTGCTGCATATATTCAAAACTTTTTGTGTTCTGGAAAGCCAGCTGAAATCCTCCTGTCAAAATGCTCCAGCCTAGGTGCACCTGACCAGAGCTCCATACCCAAAGACTGCTTAAGGTCTGTCTCCCCATGCATAGTGCCAACCTGACCCTGGTAAAATCATCATTTCCCTTTGCTGACAGTGTTTATTTTGGCTGTAGTCACATGAGCTGCCTCAGTCACAGCCACACCATGTGAAGGACTCCTGCTCCCAGCCCACCCCAGCCCAGCCCCTGGTCTCTGGGCAGAGGCCACACTCCCTCTCTGCAGGATGTCACTGCCCTTCTCTGCCCAGCCAAGGTAGGGCAACAAGTTTGCACGTCCTACCCAATCTTTCAGCACAGCACAAGTTAAACACTCCCACTGGCAGGGTTTTAAGATCCCTGCCTTGGATGCATTTGAACTGAAGCAGACTGGATAGCACCTACATAGAATGCTAGATCCCACGTTTCTGAGAGCGATGCAACCACAGGTGAGAAACTGCTGTGGGAGTTGTCTCTGACACCAGGTGGGCGCCACCCAGCCCAGGGTGTGGGGTGGCAGCTACCTGGAGCACAGGGAGAGCAGTGTGAGGCTGCCAGGAGGCCAAGTCCTTGCAGCAGGGAAGGATGTTTGGCTCCATCCAAGTGCAAGAGGATGAGGTAGGGCAAGACACTACAGAAGTGTCTGTGCTTGTTCCCAGAAAAAAAGACATCGTTGTGTACCTCGTCCTTCCTCAAACAAGAGAATAAAGTCAAATATAATTGCTGTACAAGCATGGTGGTGCTCTGTCTTTAGTGGGGAATGAAGGCTTTTGTGTATATAAATGATTGTAAAAGATGTAGAGGAGAGCTTTGTACAAGGCAAATGCAGAAAAATATTTTCAAAGAAATCAACATTATCCAGCGAGCACTTTACTAAATTAAATTAATTTATAGATGTACATTCATGCCCAGAGAGTAAGGCCAGTTGATAAAAATCTACAACAGGAAAAAAGCTAACAAATCAACTTAATACACTATTAAATCTTTCTAAAGAAAAAAAAATTACAAATTTTTAAAGAATCAACCAAACCCAACCACCTCCAAAAAACCTACCCACAGTAATTTTATAGTGAGATAATGAAAGAGAAAAGACAGACAGTATTGTGCTGCTATTAACGCTGGCAAGACAAAGAAGGAGAAAATGGGCAATTACCTGTAAACACAGCTCCTCAGCTGTGTAACAGAGCAAATAATCTGAACAAAACCCACCTCTTAAAAGTCAATAAAAGAACATGTGTTCATAAAGGCCTTGCTTGATAAACTCACAACATCTTTTCATATTTCTCCTCCATTATCCTTCTCATGACAAGGGGAGAGTGTTACAGCCTCCCGCTGTGCAGAGAAAGCAGAAGAGGACGCTGGGAGAAAGAAGAAAATAACCAGAAGAAACAGCAGTGGCAGTAGGAAGCAAATTAAAGTCTAATCAAAAACCTGTAAGCAATTGAGAGAAACTGATGGTGGAAGAAGCTAGATCTTATTGTGACCACAGTAATCGAGTGTTGGCACTGTGTCAAGATAACAAAGAAAGCCACTGCACCACTGGCTATCAACCCTGTATCAAGAACTATTTAAATTATGGACAAGGAAAGCAACACACCAGCTTAGGACATCAAGGAATGACAGTGTCTGTATTCATAACTCGTTATCAGAAACATCTCAGATGTATTGATCTTATTTTGAGAGAGCCATGGAGAAGAAAAGGCATGATCAAAACTTCCACAACCGTGCACTCCCACGAAGCAAAGAAATTGAAAAATATAATCACTAAGCCTTGAGCAGCAGAAGTTAAAAAGCTCAGCATCCTATGGAGCACCCACACAAATTTTCTGATGTTTATTAAGTTGAATGCTTGCTACAGCTCTTCCTTCAGTCGGGGCATCAACTGCATCTCCCTCATCTCCCTGGTCACCAGAAGTCTTGAGGTTTGTAAGATTTCATAACTTTGAAATGTCTGCTCTTCTGTTTATATTGGCAGAAATTAATCCCCAAGGGTAAAAAAATTATACCAAGGCAATGAGGGGAGCTATCAGTCAGAGAGTATTATTATTGTTTCAGCTTCATCTCCTTAGGAAACCAGGCTGAAATTAATATAGTCAGGGCAGAAGGGAAGAAATAACAAACATAAATCTAAAATGGGAAAAAAAAAACTTCTAAACCCAGAATTTTTAAGTCTAGTACATAAGACATTACTTCACGTGAGGAAAGCCAGATTTGGGAGCTTTTCACAAACAGATCACCATTTCTGACTTTCTAGGATTTCTGCTAAGCCATACTTTTAGGCTGCAATGAAAATCTGGATGATCCCCTTGTAAAAACGCAAACACCAGAATCTTAATCCGTTCTAACACAGATGTTTGACTGTCTAAATACTTCTACCAGACAAGATCACTTGGATTTACTTTTGTAATTCTCTCCTTTCAGTGCTGGGGGTGATTCCATGGGTCTGGGCAACCAGTCTGGATGCCACAGAGTGCAGAAAATCAATCCAAAATCCCGAACTGTTCCGCTGCTCACAAAACTATTTGAGAGAAGGAGGTGAACCCTAAGGAGATGCTGGAGTGCATGGAGGCTCTTTGGACATCAAGAAGTGGAGAGAATGCAGCAATTTCCCTCACTTTCCCTCCAAACCCGGTCAAGAGGAAGCCCAGAGAACCGAGTGTGGTCTGAGGCATCTTTACCAGAAGGAGAAATTAACGGAGGCCAGCAGGAGTTCAGGGAACGTACGATCTTGACTTGGTGGAGATAACTATACAAATGATTCCTCACAGATTTTTCCATCTCAGGTTTTAGAAACTGAAGGAAGCAGTTACATTCTGAAAGGTTCATTAAAAACCCTCATCAGTATACTAACAGAAAATATCATTTGTTAACAGGATAGTCAGTGAATGGACACAAGGGAACAGTTTTGCACTTTCAGACAGATTAAGAACATGACCTGAAAAGCACTTCATGATTTGCATCAATATTTTTTTAAATTTGTCATGATTTTGAAGTTCATGTATATTTTTATACCATGCTGATATGTTATGCTGTTTTGCCTTAATTTGTAGTTGTCATGACCCATCTAATTAAAAAAAAGGAAAAGAGACTGGTCTCTGTTCCAACTGGGTGTATTACAAAACCAAGGTATATAACTAAACCTTCACTCTAATAGTGCAATAAACTGTGTGCTTTTAGAGGTTATTTGGGTATTTATAGTTAAGTTTCAAATTATCTTACTTACATATGTATTTGCTATCAACCACAACGTAATATTTCAAAACCATCATGACATGAACATTCAAGTTCAAAATTTCAAAGAGAATATTACAAGTTGAAACAAAAAAACCTCAATAACTCAGACCATTCTCATCCCCATGACTTCTTCAGTCAGAAAAGGTAAACAAAGTGTCATTGTCTTTCCTTCAGCTGTTCTTAAGGTCTGTTTGATCAAACTTTTCATCAAAAAAGGTTTGTTTGTTTTTTTCCCTAGAAGTTGATGAACTTCTACTGTGTAAGTCAATATACCCTATGTATTTCCACATTAACCAATCCTAACCACAATGCCCCCCAAGGTAGACAGTAATTTTATCTATTGCTTCAGGAATTTTTAATCTTTTACTTCTCTGTTTGCTAAAAACCCTTGCCTACTCTGCAGAGCCCACAAATAACTTCAAGAAATGCTGAGAAGTATCATTTACAACTAGATTAAGAAACAATTCTCTTACTGGCAACATTCTGTGGCAATCAGAAAGAAAAAAAAATCCTTCCTCACTCGTGATCTAAGTACAGGGACATTCACTGCAAACACAGAAAGCTGAAAGTCAGTGATGTATTTTAACGGGTTTTCTAGGCATATATTTTGCTTTCACAAACTGCATGTTACTTGTTCATTATCCTATCCGGGCAACATAAATTATGGATTTCATGCAAAACAGTTACGTTTCAAATATGTGTTGTAATATACTTAAGCAGTAAGTTACTCTCTAGTCTTCGCGTTGTCATCACTGATTAATTTGTCCATATCAACATAATTTCAAGGAGATGTGCTTAAAAATCGCACCTGGTGCACTTCTGATTGCTTTTCTGCCGGAGAAAAAGTCATTTCAGTTTCCTCGCCGATGAGAGACAGCCTATGTATGACACCGATTAGCGGCTTCTCCTAAAGGTTAATAATACCTGGCGCTAAGAAACATTAAACCTGGTTAGTCCGGAAGCGCCCAGGGCAGGGAGGCACAGGCAGATCACCTATGACCTATCCTGAAGAACGCCTGGGACACGGTGGTCGGACATCACGTCCCCCGGACCACCCTCCCCAGCAGCTTCGCCCGGAGCTGCCGGGCCGCCCGCCCTCGGCTCCAAACTTCTCCCCGTTCCCTTCGGTACCCGGGGCCGGGAGGGACGCGCACGGTACCTGGGCACTCTGCGCCGCCGGGATCGCTCCGGTTTGCGGGCGCAGGGCTGGCGGCGCCTCCCGCCACCCCGCCGCTCCTGCGGGATGTTCCCTGCGGGCAGCCGGCCCGGGCGGCCGCTCCAGCCCCGGCAGCCTTGGCCCGGGCGGAGCGGAACGGCGCCCGCGCCCCTCGCCCCGCGCCCGGCCCCGGCTTCCCCCGCCCGCCGCCGCCGCCCTCACCCGGAGCCGGAGGTCCCTGCCCTCGGATCGCCCTGCGCCGGGAGCCGCGCCGGGATGCCGTGCCGGGAGTCGGCGGGATGCCGTGCCGGGAGGCGGCGGGATACTGTGCCCGCCCCCCCCCGGCGCTCCCGTCCCCGCAGCCCGTCCCGGCGGGGAGCAGCGCGGGGGGGCCGGGCCCCAGGGGCTGCCAGGCCTGGAGGTGGCGGGCGTGGGGCACCATTCCCCAAAATACCGAGCGCGGGGTGGCTCAGGCTGCCGGGAGAGGGGGAGCTGGCTGGGACACCCCCTCCCCTTCAGCAAGGGCGGAGGGACGCACCTGCCGAGGGTCCCTGTCCCCCTTGGCCCTCACAGCGCACAGAACTGTCCCGCTGCAAACTGATGTCGGGATAAAGAGCAGGTCCCGGTGCCCTAAAAACAACAGGGAAACTAGCTCTTACCTGGAGCCTTGCTGACTTTACTCTCTTTTCTTTCCCCTTTTTTTGGCTGCAGTCCCTCAAACTGCACCAGCAGAATGACACAGGACATCCTCCCACTCCTGCCCGACGCAAGCAGCGAGCGTGTGACAAAAAGTTGGCACCTGGACGTAGCCATATGTGACCCTTTTGGCTCCGAGCCTCGTTATGTCGCACAGGGAGAGGCCGCGGTGCAGCTGCACGCCTCTGTCAAGGCTGCTGGCCTCTGGGACATGCCTTCATGCAGGAGTTTGGAAAAATCCAACCTTGGCCTGAAATCAGCAGTCTGTGCCATTTTCCACTTAAAATGGTGAAGAATGCTGCAAGTTCTCTATCTTAAAAATTTTGTTTCAGTGGAAACACAAAATTAACATCTTCAGGTATGTTCTACCACATTATACCAAACTGGCTGTGAAAGCTTTTTAAAAGATCTAGACATTTTGAGCATAGCATAGAGTCGTTGGTTTTGGTTTTTTCGTTGTACCATAAGGACACTGGACAGTCTATTTTGAAATCACTTTAAGCTGTTTTGAAAATCACACTACAATCTCTCTATACATATACATANCACATACATGTACACATACACATACACATACACACATACACATGAGACTTCATCCAGCTGTTTCCTTAGATCCAGAGCCAAATGAAAAGGAAATCTGCACAGAGGCTTTCCATTTAAACTCAGAAGCTTTCCTTTTATATTCTGAGAACTGGACAAATGCAGACAAAGATGGGTATCTTACTTGTGTTTTTCAGTGTTTACACTGCAAACCACATCAAGCTTTTCATCATATTTATTTATGATAACAAATAAAGAGAAACAGAGGATTAGAATTTTATTCCATTTTGAAAATGAGGGTGGCTTTCATGAACCTAAAATCCCTTGGTTTTACTTCTTGCATATTTTTGGCATGACCTAGAATACTTAGGATCTATTTTTAACATTATTTAAGCCATGCTGTTAAAGTAATCCTATTTACAATGGGAACTTTAAACACCAAATAACTCAGGTGATGGCTTAGAATTGGTTTATTATGTTGCATTTTTATTAGATCTTTCCAAATGTCCTCTTAAAGTACAAGAGCTGTACTTTGGAGTCCTGCCAATATTCCCTCTAAAATTTTTTTCTTAGAAAATAATTTGCTGTATCTCCTTTAATGATTAGTCTCTTTGCCATTTATCTCATATTTGGGCAGATGGCTTGATTTCTCAAAAAACTCTCTTAAGACTACTATTTTTAGCTTAATGACAAAAATAACTGGTAGGTGTCTTTCCTTTTCCAGATTACGAGGAAGGTTTCTTCAGAAGAATGATCCTGCGGTTATTCTCTCACAGAGCTAGTATTTGTACTATAGATTTCCATTCAGCAGCTCCTTTTTCCAGCAGAAACTGGAATTCAGTGTGCTGGTCACCCTCGGGGCTTTGTTTGTGTGAGAACACATGAGCTAAGGAGGATACACAGGTATTAGTGCCAAGGTCCTGCCCTGCACTTAGCTTGGCATTGTGAAGTCCTTGACATCCTTCTAGCCCACTTGTATGTCTTCTGAGAGAAAATCCAACCTGTGGATTTCTTCAGGCTGAGGCAGTTGAGGAGTTCTGAGGTAGCAGGAGATGCTCCTCATCTTTCCTGATGCAGCTGGCATATGCTGTGTGCAGGTGGGATTTCATGTGTGAGGTTTGGAGTGGAGCACTTCAGACACCTGCTCTGACTCAGATCCAGCCTGGAGGAACCACTGATGCCTATGGAGGGAGATGATTACTCCATAACAATGAGTTCTTCAGGGATGTGCGTGTTCCCAGTGTGGCACTGAGAGAAAAATCCTTTTTGCAAAGGAGTGAATCAGATACCTTAGTGGTGTTGAGTAGTGGAAAGCTGCTTTGAAGCAGCTGGGAACAATTTATTTTCTGCTGTAGGCATGCCTTGACAGAAATGTGGAGTTTCCATACTTAGAGCCACAACTGGGTTTCTCTTTAATTTCTTTATTATCAACTGCTATTTCTTTATTTTCTCCTTTCTTGTAGCAAAATCATTGTCACTTGAACAAGAAATTTTGTATTTGTAAGTCTTGCTGAGAAGCTTCTCATATTGTAGCCCTGTACAGATTCTATATTTTTTAAATATCTAGAGAATTAGGAAAAAATCCAAGTGTACTTTAATAATGTTCATGCCAAACCTGTCTTTCTTTATATTATATTGTACATTTGGTTGAGAGTTTCAGATTCCCAAAAACACTTCTAATGAAATCAATTGCTATCAGAGGAAAATACTGTAAATGACTGGTTTTGAATTTCAGTTGCAAAAATTATGAAGAAGATGATAGTTTACTGTGGTGCCCAGGAGACAGGGAACAAAGTCAGTGGCCCAGATCCTTGCTAGTCCTGTGACCATGTTCCATGTTCCACTTGGCATGTAAAATTTTAAAGATAAACAGGACATAAATAAAGTAAAAATGAAACAAACCCAAAATTCAGATTTTATGACTGTTTTGCTCTCTGCAGTGGGCACTGGTAGTACAGCCAGGAGGGGAAGGGGATTACACCTGGGGAGCAGTGGGGAGCTGCAGGAGCACCATCCTTCTCCATAGGCCACCTCACTGGATGGGCCATGGAGAAAACATCTGGTGGTACCCAGTGGCCCTTTCCTGGGGATTAGGCAAAAGGTTCTTAAATAAATAAGATGACAAAGCTAAATAGAAGAGATTTTATCTGAAGGTAAAAAGCATTTTTCTAGAAGCAGAAGTTACATGCCAACAGGGAAGCTTACAAAGATCCTAAACCTAAAAAAATTAGCCTTAAAAATATAAATGAAGAGTTTGTGGAACAACTTGCTAAAGGCAAGTATAAAAGTTATCCATAAAACCTTAGACCACAAGAACTAGGAAGTTCTGTCGAGCTGAGGGATTACTAAGGTGTAGGAGGATCACAAAAGGCCATGAAAGAGGTACTAATGCAACTCTTCTTTTGCAGTGTTCTCTATGAAAAAGCTTGGAGACATTCATATCCATCCACTTTGTTTACAAAAATCAGGTCTGCAGAGTTATCCCATATTGAATGGTTGGAAGAAGAAACAGAAAGCTCACAAAAGGAAAATGGGTAATAAAATCAGCTTGCCTGAGTCCTATTCACCTGGAAGTATCTTGAGAGGTCAGGTATTGAACAACTGTCCCACTAAGTTTGAGGTAAATTTGCCATTCAAGTACTTTTGGAACTCAGCCAAATAGACAGGTAGAAAATCTTGAGAAGGGTTCCAGAGGGTATTTGTATTTGAGACAATCCACTTAAAAATAGCCTAAAAAATAGTATCACTTGGATCACTTAGAATAACTCTGAACTAATACCATCCTGGCCTGTATCAGCAATAGTGTGGCCAGCAGTGCAAGGGCAGTGATTGTCTCCCTGCATTCAGCACTGGTGAGACCATAACTAAAATTCTGTGCTCTGTTTTGGGCCCCTCACTACAAGAAACACATTGAGGTGCTGGAGCTTGTCCAGCAAAGGGCAATGGAGCTGGTAAAATCTGGAGCACAAGTCCTATGAGGAGCAGCTGAGAGAGCTGGAGTTGTTTAACCTGGAGAAAAGGAGGGTCTAGAGGGGGACCTTATGACTCTCTGCAACTATCTGAAAGGAGTGTGTAGCCAGGTGGAGTTTGATCTGTTCTCCCACGTAACAAGCAGTAGGGTGAGAGGAAATGGTCTCAAGCTGCACCACGGAGGTTTAGACTGGATATCAAAAAAATTGCCCTCATCTAAAGGGTTTTTCAGCAATTAAAGGAGCTGCCCAGGGAAGTGGCTGTGTCTCCTTTCCTTGGAGGTGTTTAAAAGATGTGTAGATGTGATGCTTGAGGTCACGGTTTAGTGGTGCACTTGGCAGGGTTGGGTTAATGGCTGACTCATGATCTCAAAGGTCTTTTCCAACCTAAAGGATGCTGTGATCCTATTGCATGGTTCTATTGTATAATTCTTATGAGGAAGCTGTGCCTCTTCCCATCTCCTGAAGGCTTCATCAAGCTCCTTCATATGTAAATGATCCACTTTATATAGACTTTAAATTTCATTAATACTTCTGTCCAGGTCTTTCTGGAAAGAACGGTGAAGACCTTTATAAGGAGTCCCAACTAACTTGAGATTAAAAGGATTAATAGCTACTTAAAGGCCCATCACAGGATATTAAAGAAAGTCATCCAGATTCAACTTCTGGCTCACAAAACAAGAAAAGAGTCACTGAATGAAGTCTTTAGGCAGTGTGTTTGAAACAAATAAAAAGAATTACCTGCTCTATGCCACACATTATGAAATGACACTTTGCCCATATGATCAGAGAATAAAGTAGAAACAAAAATCATAAATGGGTAAAAAAGTGCAAATTACATGGGAGAAATATTTATCAGGTACAATTAAACACAAAAACTGAGATTCCCAGTTCTTTATATATATGAGGCCTCTAATAAATGACCCAAATCAACAAGGTTTATAATAGGGTACAGAAACAGAAAAGCAAGTGCATCATCTGTGTCTCAGCTTCTTGCAGCTTAAATACTTGTGGTCTTTTCTTGAAGAAAGCTCAGACTCTGGAGACACTCAGAAATCTCAGAGAGAATGTTAGTTGGGGAAGGTGACTAGGAATACTAGGGTTTTTTTGTTTACTTATTTACCAATATTTGCATTAAAGTATCTGCAGCATGAGCAGTGCATGGAGCCCTCCCTAGTTTGCATAGCACAATTACTCTAAATTACAGCATCTTCTTCTTGTTGCCATCACACCCTCACTTTGACCAAAAGCAGGACAGGGCCTCCAACGTCCTGGCCTCCAGCAACTGGCTTCTGAATTAGCACAAAGCAAGAGTGAACTCCACAGAAGTTGAAAGCAACTGTGAAGCAAAAATCAAGCTTCTGATTCATGAGATTGATTACATGCATGCATCCAAATAAATGGAAATTTCCACGGGCAGACATCCTGTCGGCTGTGATACAGCGTTAAGCGTCGCGTCTTGCTGTCACCTCGAACAGAACTGACAGCTCTAAATGCACTTTGAGTTAAAGCACTCTGAGGGGAAGGGAGAAGATTACATTGCCCAGAGGATCTGCAGCTGAAATGTGTGTTTGTATCAGAAAGACAAAGCCAGGGTTTGAACAGAGATGCTGCTTTTTCAGCCCAGAGTTGGCCCTGACAGGTTGCATGTGAGATGCGCCTTGCAGATATCCAGTTCCTGCCTCCTGCCCCTCCTCATGTCCAGGCTCACACAGGAATTCATAAAAGCCTTAGAGGATTTAAATAGCCTGGTTACAAAATTGTATTGAAACATAGATACTGATGCAAACTGTACAGCCTGTTGGCACTGCATGAATCACACCAGGCCTAGAAAGAGTCTACATTAATTCCAAGTGTGCTGTATTTCCATTTCCAAACTGTTCTCTTTTCATATTCATATTGTGTGTTGCCTTCATTTAGATTATTTTCTTTCTTTTTTTTTTTTAGTTTTCTTTTGCATCTGTTAATGCTTTTGCCAAGTCTCTGTATACATTGCTGATTTCCAAAGCTTCCCTCCTCCTGTTCTGTGTTTGATCTCCAGTTCTTCCAAAGAAATATACATAATAGCAATCAGAAATTGACAAAAAGAAAGAAGCAGAAATTGACATAAAGAAAGAAGCATCTCTTGGACTAGTTGTTACAAACAAGTCCCTATTATAAACAGAACCAAAAGAAAAAGGAAAGGGTTTTTCCCCACTATAAAGTGTTTTTTTTTGCATCCCAGATATACACACAGTGGATTAGTGTCCTACCATTTTGGTCATGCTCGCTTCTTTTGTATGAAAAATTTGTGCTAGTCTTTGAAGGCTGTCTCTGGTTTCCAAGGGAAAGCGAGCCGCTCCCAAGTCACTGCCATGGGGAGCACAGGCACACGGGCAGCCTCACCAACAGCTCATGCACCATGCCATTGACAGCATGCTCTTCAAAGGATGGAGAAGAAGGAAGCCCAGTCTGGCTGGTGACACTGCCACTGGCTGGGATCCTTGCTGAGATGACTGCTGTGAGGCATGGCCGTGTTCAGGAGATACGTTTGAGAGTGGCTATAAAACACCTGCCATCAGGAACCTGCATTTACAAAGTCAGACTTAACTTTGGTGGATCTGCTGCCTGTGGGGATTAATGGGCAAGACATGCAGCTCTGTGTGCTGCAGCAGCTGCCATGAAATCATGACACTGTTGTTCCATGCTTGCTTCCAAAAATTGTAGAAGCACTTGTATCGAATACAGTTGTTGGTAACTCCCGGGAATAGTCTGCTGGGTGAAAAGTTCATTAAAAGTCACATTCAATTAACAAATGACTGTCACAGCCAGATGTGTATATCCTGAGGTACAGTTTAATATATGTCAGAGACAGACAAAATGACAGGCTAAATGATGATTAATGCTTAGCTGACTATTTCACAAAGCATCACACTAAGTGAAGGAATGCCTCTGAAATCAACAGCCTAATTTACACAGCGACAGCTAACTTGGGTGAAAATATGAAATAAAAATAGATGATATTAAAAAAAAGAGAAATGCAATGTGCTTGCAGTCATTCCCCAGTCTATATTTCTGTTTCACCCAGCTGGGGAAAAAACATTTCTTTTTCAGGTCAATAATTAGACAAAGATTTTGTTTGAAGTAATGAACCAAAGCAACAGAGCTCTAAGTGCATTCCCCAGAAGACAGAAAAGGCAAGGTAGGGTGTTAAATGTGACTGAGTGGGTTTCTGAAGAGAAGCAGCATCACACAGAGGCTCAGAAGACCCAAAGTGGAGGTGTTCATGAGCCTTTCCAGAGCTCTGTGAAACATCCTCCAGGCCTGACATGTAATATTGCAATGCTACAACAGAAAGGCAGCTGAGACTGTGCTTTCATTATATGAGTGTGCTGGCAACAACACTGAGTTAAGGATTTCTTCTGCCTACTTCACAGATGGTCACTTTTAGCTCCATGAAAAGGGGCATCATCTCCCACAAATGGCTGTGGGCTCATGCTGGATCCAGGAGCAGCCAAAGGAGCATAGAGTGGGCCACAGGCACTAGTGAATATTGCCAGAGGATTATCATGAAAGCATGGCCTCCACCAAGCTCTGTTCCACTGCAACCAACAAGTGTTTAATTGTGTGGGTCAGGACCTGGGCTGAGTTGGCAGGGCTGTGTGTCACCAGCTGGAGTGCATTCAGACATGGTCTTTTGCTGGGGTGATGTCCAGTTTATGCATTGGCATTTAAAGAGAAGACACTGACTCCTTTTGTCCCACAGCTCCAAGTTCCTAGTGCAACTGAAGCAATGCAGAAAAGTGCAACTGAAGCAGTGTAGAAGGGTTGCCAGGCCATTACCTGTGCCGTAATAGTTGAGTTTTGCAGCATGAGGCACAGAAAAGGTACAATGCAGGCACTGGAAAATTGCACTGCTGGCTTTATAGCAGTGAGAAAAACAATGAAAATTGCTCTTGCTTTGTGAAATAGTTTCTTAACAGTGTCTGGTGTTCATGATTTTGTCTTGTCTACTCAGTGACCCCCGAACCTCTGGTGACAGAAATTACTTAGCAAGTTAGTTTGGTTGGAAGATTCACACAGTTCCTGAACTCTGTGGTATTGAATTCTGGACCAAATGTAGCAGTTCTTTATACATTTATCTTTATAATAATTTCTTCCTCATTCTATTGCAAAGGTGCAAGGAATTTAGAAGACACTTACTCGTGGCTGTCTGCAAGATGTTTCTTTACAACTAAGGTCAGTTCAGACTCTGAGCTGCTAATAATGGCTGCTGCAGTAATGTCAGAAACTGTATGAATTCCTGAGCTGAACATTTTCACTTTTTCTGAGCTATCTGTCCTCTGCACACCATACCAGTTAGACAAAAGGATCATATGGGATGGGCAACCGGTCCCAGGTAGAAATGCTGGGAAATTGTCCAATCAGGAGCAGGCTTTCAGATGTCCAGAATAAGCTGTAGCTATTGGGGAAAAGTGCTAAAAAGGCAGTAAACGGAGGGGAAAAAAAAAAAGGAAAGAGAGAAAGAAAAATAGTTGAATATGAAGAATAATCTCCAGTTTTCACAGTCTACAAGGGCCAGGTTCACAGCATTCCTCTTGTTCATTTGTTTAAATCATGGATATACAGGCTGCAGTGGCATCTCTGAGGTCTTTTCATGCTATTTATAATGTACTTGACACTTCTGTAAGTGTTTTACAATATTATTGTATCAATTTTTACTCTTTTTTTAAAGTTAAAAGAAATAAAGGAAATTATAACTTCTCTTTCAGCTCTAAGTTTCCAGCTCTGGGAATTGGCTTAGGAGAATCTGCTCTTTTCAGATGGCAGTCCCAGCGAAACACATGGCATGTTAAGGGATCCAGCTTACCTTGGTTGTCTCAAAAAAGCCAGGCTGTTCCTCAGACTTTTGTTGAGAGCAGTCTTTAGTAAGCAATGTGTAAAGGAGCTGGAGCTTTTAAAAGGACATAAACAGGACTCTCAGTGGCTGCAACAGCTGGGAGAGCAAACAAGCATCGAGATGTGTCAGTGATAAATGAAACACAAATCACTAGACAGACAAAACACAAGAGCAACAGCATTGGGGAGAATTATCTGCATGTCATCACAAGGTGATTGGAGAACTGATATTACAGGCATCCAAGCACATCGCTATCTATTAATTTGGTGTTAGTTGTCATTTAAATTTAGTATCTGAGTAATCTGGACTTAAAAGTTCCAGATATAAAAGACACTAAATGCAAGTAATTTGGACTAAAAGAAATCAGACAATAGAGTGGACTTGAATCTGAGTTTCCACTTCAGATGTAGGGATCATTATGTCAAGAATGATGTAAGCAGTAATAAGCTTGCATTGTGTCTTCCTGGGAGGTACTGATTTCATGGCTGGCTGATAGAAGTCTCCAGGGAGAGAGCACGTGGATACTGAAAAGCAGAAAAAAATCGATTCTCAAGAGGGCTGAAAGGACTTTTTGTCTTACAAAAAAAAGCAAAAAAAAAGACAAGAGAAGACGTTTCATGAAAGAACCTCTCAGAATGAATCAGCTCTTTGGAGTGCATCAAGTTAGCTTTACAAAACAGACTGTTTCCATGTATTCACCATTCAGGAACCTTCAGTGACTCAGTGAATTAATTTCTTTCAGGAAGTTTCTCAGAAGTGCCTCACCAACATTACTGGAGAATTAATCTTTATAATTCAGTTGTCAAGCAGTGTGACTGATCACCTACAGTCTAATTCTTGCTCCCTCACTAAATGGTCTGTGTTTCAAAAAGACGTTTTTGCCTAAAAAAAATTCATAACCTAGTCACAAAATTAATCTCAAATTTAAGCAGCCTTGAGTTCTTAACTTTGTGTTTATTAGTCTCAGGAAGTGAACATGTCTAGGGCATAGACAACGGATTTGAAGATACAGACTGACCCTCTTAAATAACGTATAAGATTATCCAGGCTTTTGTAAGATGGGAGTATAAATAAATCAGAAAATCTTTAAGATCTTTAAGAGAATGATGGGTTTGGAGGTCCAGAATATCATACCAGGTAATGAGTCTGTAGGGAAAGAGATTAAGGATGGAAATACCTGAGATTTGATCATTTCTGAGGCAGGCAGTTTGAGCAAGAATCTGTCCAGCAGAAGAACCATCAGTGAAGTGTTGGGGAGAGAGATGAAGTTTTAGAAAGCAGAACTGAAATATGTCTCCCTTGGTGGTAATTAAAAAGTGAACTGCCCAATGAAAACCACCAAACCAGTTTCAAGAAGAAATCATATTCAAATAAAAGTTGGATGTGATTAGATGGTGCCAACTAGAGATTTTGTCCTTATCCAGAGCTACTGGAAAGGCCTATGTCCAATTTATTCATAAATTATTAGGCTGCCAGAGCAGCACCTCCGTTCACAGACTCTCCATGATGGTGAGAACAGCTGTAATGACTCACACAAAAGTTCTGTGACTACAGAAATGGTGCGTGCAGTCTTTCCGTAAAAGAAAAAACTTACAGTGAAGGTCCTTCCTGCCACAATAATTTAGCAACAGTAAAGGGTTTGGTTACTGTGGAATGCAAAAGTTTCAAATCATCACTCTGTAAGGGACACACAGCCTGAGGGTTTTTTCCACTTCCATAATCCCTGAAAGACACGTTTCCTCTAATTGTCCACTAGAAAATATTATTTCCTCTTCAGATTTGTAGACACAGCATGGGACAGTTTACAATGTGCAGAGATGGCTGGTCTTCTACATCAAGAAATCAAATTATTTGAGGGGCTGTCACTGAAAAGTTCATTTGCTATATTGTTTAGACTTTATGCAATGTTTACTCACTTGAATGTGCTTTTAAATTTAATAGAGCTGCTACTATAAATAAGTCTTCGCATAGAGGACAGACAATGTGGTTCTTGCTACATGGAAAGTGCTAAATGCTGGCATATATTTTTTCTGGTTTGGTTTCATGCAAGAGAACCAAGAATTTCCTCTGCCACACTACAGATGTGAAATATGCAGCAAAAAAGATGTTTCTCAATCAGAAAACCTGACACTTTTTTTTTTTTTCAGTTTGTGTGTGTGCATGGGGTGTTTGTTTTTTTTACTTTAGTTTAGTTAATTTAGAACAATACAACTTGATCATGAGAGAATAATGTCTGGAATCAGAATGTGAAAATAAGAAAAGGAGAAAATGCTTTTCATTGAAACACTGAAACACAGTGAAAAAGAATAATTTTCAAAACTTTAGTTTTAATTAGCATCTATTAAAGTAGAGCTCCACATCCAAAGCAAAAGTTTGACAACATCTTATTCCAAAAAACTAAATGCTGATTGCAAGATATAACGTCCACATCGAAGTTTTCTCCATTTTAGGAAGCTTCTAAGGATGTTTAAATGTGAATGAACCTCTTAATTATTTTGCTCTTAAGCATTAAGTGGATAACCAGGTAATGTGACAGATACCAGAGGCAAAAAGTAAAATATATGGTATCGAACATAAACAGTTTGAAGGTGAAACTGCCTTAGACTTGGTTGTTCCAATGGACATTTTTGTTGTAGACAGTTCTCCTTCAAATTCATTATATTCCTATTTCATCTAGGTTTTCTTTCTCTCCTAGATCACACAGTGCAAAGTGAGGAGGTGTTGCTGCCTTAAGACTCCCTTCCACAAAATCCCCGTGAGATGGTCACAGATACGCCAGTGTAGGAGTACAATGGATCTACAGTTTGCTCCCTTTTCTTCATTCCCTGGAGCATGAAAATTTCTGGGCCTGATCTTTTTCCTTTCCTGCAGTCATCTTTAAAAAAACCCACTTTTTCTGCTAATGGCATATCGAGTCTTGACACGAGAATGACAGAGTGATCCACAAAATGGTGCCAGCCACCCCAGCATGACTATGTGTTGTGCTTTCTTTAGGAAATGTGCATAAAGACTTGTACAAACATAAGTTCCTGCATTTATACTGTTGCATATGAAAATACCTGCTAAGTGGAACGCTAGGAATGTTACCTGGGGCTCAGGACAGCATCTGTTGCTAGCAAGCTAGCAAAGCTGACAAGGATAAAAACACAACACTGTAAATTCAATATATAGGCATGGTATAATGGAAAATATTCGTGATGGTTTCAATGTATTCCTTCTGCACTAATGTCTGTATTTTATATGCAAAGATATACTGCATATTTATTGGCCCAAACTACATTATACATATTTGGACACCAGACTGTGCCTCCTTGGATGTGCAAGTCCAGATTCATCCCATCCCTGGAAGTGTTCAAGGCTAGGCTAGATGGAGCTCTGAGCAATCTGGTCTACTGAAAGGTATCCCTGTCCATGGCGGGGAGGTTGGAACTAGAGGATATTTAAGATCTCTTCCAACTTAAACCATTCCATGATTCACTCAAACTGATTGTGCCCTTGTAGGCAGCTCTCCACTTTCATTCTCCATCATCCGTGTTAGGATATACAGGCAGGAAAGAGATTGTCTGCCTCCTGAAACATGTCTCCAGTCCTGAAACTTGGGACCCTGTCACAAAGAATCCAAAGCCTTCTGTCCCAAATCTCCATCTTTAAATCAGTAAGAAAAATATCAGTGGGCTAACCACCATCTGCTCATTGACCACATAGGGTAGGGGAGCTCGGGGACCAGATGTTTATCTCAGGTACATCATGCTTTAAGAAAGCATTGGGAAAGCTTTAGAGTTGCCTTCTATTTGGTATATTGCAAGAGACAGATGAGGGCATCTCTTGGCCTGTAATTTACACAAGATGATGGACACCTTTAATACAGCACCACCCGGACCAGTACACTTGGACCTTTCTCTTTCCCCATCCTCACTGTCCTAAAACTGTACCTGACCTCCTTCAGACCTGTAACATCATCTGCCTCACTTGACACAGTGCTGTCACAGATTTTACCACTCCAGAAAGAAGAATAATTCCATTTTATTCTTTTTCTTGGAGTATTGAAATTGAACTCTGCCTCTGTTGTTGAGTAGCTTGGAGCTGGCTCTTCTTACCTCGATTTCAAGCGGGTAGGCATGAATATTTTTATCCTCAAGCTCTGCTTCACTGCTCAGAGCTGGCAGAAAATCTCATTGCCTTTTTACTAGACCTTGCATGCCCACCTGAAATAAGTTTGCTGCAAGGAGATAGGCAATTTCTGTCTTGGCTTAAGCCCTAGAGTCAAAATAGGAGTTAATCTAGTTCAGCATTTGGAAGGTTCATATCAGGGTAGGTGTTAAAACAGTATGGCTGCCTGTGGTATGATAAAAGACAGTGCAAAGAGGAACTGGCAGAAAGTCTCTATTAAATAAAAAAAGAAAATTACTGAGAGTCCTGTGTTTCTCATAACGAACTTCCACATGCAGTATACGGAACCAGATGTGTGCAACAAAACCTTGCTGTGCTTGGGTAATCCCACAGGCACAGAGAGAGAAACTGAGAGAAACTCAGCACTGAACATATTCCAAAGCAGTCACAGAAATTCCAGTGCTTCTGAATGCTTCCTCTAGTCAATGGCTTTTCCATCATTGCTACAAAGTGACTGCTTCAATACCATTATTCCGGTGCAGAACACCATGAATTATAAAAGTCAGATTTAGCAGTGAAAAAACTCTGTTCCAGAAACCAACCTGTCAAGCCAGAGAAGAAAAATGGCAGAAGTATGTTTTTGTTGAGCAGTGTGCGTTTTTTTTTTTCTTTCATGGTATTAAACAGCTTAACTTTGGTTTCTGCAAAATAAGTAAGCTGTCCATCATCATAAATAAACAACTGTTGAAAGAGAATTTTGGCTCTAAACATTCTCTCAAGGTTTTTATTTCTTGGAAATAGGGACTACAAATTAGGCACGATTGGCCAGAGTGGTCTTCTAGTAGGAGGTCCAGAGAAGCAGACAGTTCAGCTGAAGTTAACAGGTCTGCAGAGGAATTGTTAACATATTAATTTAGGCATTCATCACTGAAAACATTGATTTTTCTTCTCCCTGTTTAAAAATTGGTTCCATATGAAGTCAAAGTATTCTGAAAATAAACTGATTTACTTCCTTGAATGCCTTGATCAGTATATCCATAGTGTGTTTTACTATTAGGCTATATTTGCACACAGGCAATTTGTTCCACTCCAAAAAATAGCAGCAAACTGCTATAGCTTGCCAAGAGATCATACCGACAGCTGAACAGATTGAGAGAGCAATTTGCCCATTTAGTACACAGACATAAATCTTTACACCTAACAGCTTTGTTTAAGGGCCAGGACTGCTCGCTCCTACACCTGAACCTGCCACCAACATATGTATGATCGTGCTGGGAAAGAAGCAGCAGTGAGGCAGAACGCTTGGATTTACAAATGTTGACTTCAATAGTGTTGCTCTCTCTTAAGTGAGTTTACACAGATGCAGAGTTCATGGTGTAATCCAAACTTTTTATATTCAGTCCGCCAGTGCCTGTGGCTGTGTGAGCCATACACATACAAATTCCAGCTTTGCCTTCCCCACACAAGTGCAACTCTTTGGTTGAAGGATTATGGTCAACTTGTGCCCCTGATGGTCTCCCAGGATTCTGCAGAGGAGGGATCTTGGTACAACTTAGGAAACTGCATGTACCGTGTTCCTTTCTCCAAAATCTTCTAAAAACAAGAGCAATGACAGATTTCAGCACTGTCCCCTCACAAATATGCGCAGAGGGCTGGAGCACCTCTCCTATAAAGAGAGGCTGAGAGAGCTGGGGTTGTTCAGCCTGGAGAAGAGAAAGCTACAGGGAGACCTAATGAGTCTTTCAGTATTAAAGGGAGCTTATAAAAAGAAGGGAGAAGGACTTTTTATATGGGCAGATAGTGACAGGACAAAGGGCAATGGTTTTAAATGGGAAGACAGCAGTTTTAGGTTAGATGTTAGGAAGAATTTCTTTACTCTGAAGGTGGTGGATGCCCCATCCCTGGAAGCATTCCAAGCCCAGGTTGGATGATTCTTTGAGCAACCTGGTCTACTGGAAGGTGTCCCTGCCCAAGGCAGGTGGCTTGGAACTAGATGATCTTTAAGGTCCCTTCCAACCCAAACCCTTCTATGATTCTATGTGAAAATTATTGCTCTATTTTTACCTAAAATTATTAAGCTACAAAAGGAACAGTCCTTTTATCATTAAATAAGAGAAAGCTACAGATAGAGCACAGTAAGACACTTAGCTAAGAATATCAGGAAGGCTGCACTAGGTCAGGGTAAGTATCCTCTTTCCCAGCATTATGTCCCTGAACAAGACCAAGAGCAAATGCTTCAGCAAAGAGTGTAGCTGAAGGACAAGCAGATGGTGATAGCTTTGCCATTCCAGTTTCAGCAATTACCATTTTAAGGATTTTCTGAATAGAGGTTGGAGCTGGACAATTATGCTTAATAGCCCTTGATGGATCTTTCTAGTAGCTACTAATCGAAAAGGGAGCCTCTTTTGTAATTTTGTGACTGATTAGTTGCTCTGAAAGCTCTTAGTGAGGACCTTGTGTAAGGCCTTCTTTAGAAATCCAGGCAACTGCAGAAGCCAAATCACTTTTATTCATACGTTCACTAACTTTTTTGAAAGGTTTCTGCAGCATGTGTTCCCAGGGGGCTAAGCTGCACAGGTGCCTCCAGAGCTTTTGTGGCACCACATTTGTTGCTCCCTGTTTTCTGGGACAACTCCCACAGCCAGTTAAATAACAGCTAGTGGTTCAACATGTTCACATTTTAATTTGTTCAAAATAGCTGGTAAGCTGCATCTGATCTCACCAATGTTATTAATGTAGTCAAAATTAGCCACAGTGCCCAAAGTATCAGTCCTAATAGCAGAATGATTCCTAAGTTCCTGTTTTCTTGTTCCAGCTAAATGCTTTTATAGACCAAATGCTAAAATCATACATCTTTACTTCCTCATCATTACCTTTTAAGAAGATCAGAACCTCTGTATTGCCACTCATGACTGGCAAAGTTTATTCTTAGCCAAAACTCATGAAGGAAATATATCTTCACTGCCTTTAAGAACGAAAGGTCATTGACAAAACAGACCACTAACAGCTGGTGTGAATCAGTGTAGCTCCAATAATATCCCTGCAGATATCTATAAAATAAATATAGATATTATCTTCTCTTAATATACATAAATTTTCCCCAACAGCTGGCTGGTTGGATGGAGGGATGTATTTTAAGGGTCATTTAAAAAAAAAAAAACAAACCAAACTTATTTCAGTAATCAACTTGCTTCAGATCTTGGCCACCTGGGCACACAGAGCTAACTTGTCAACCAACATCCCCAGGTCCTTTTCCACCAGGCAGTTTTCCAGCCACTCTTCCCCCAGCCTTTAGTGCTGTGTAGGGCTGTGACCCAGATGTGGGACCCGACACTTTGTCTTATTGAACCTCATCCCATTGGACTCAGCCCATCGATCCAGCCTGTTCAGATCCCTCTGCAGAGCCCTCCTGCCCTCCAGCAGACCACCTCCACCACATCAACACTCCCACTCAACTGTGTTATTCGCAAAATGAGTGAGGGACTACTCAACCCCCTCATCCATGTTGTTGATGAAGATGTTAAACAGGACTGGCCCCGGTACTGAGCTGGGGGGACACTACTCGTGGCCAGCCTCCCTCTAAAGCTGTGCTGAAAGCTGCCTTCAGCAAAGCCGCTGTGAGGAGCTCCCTCTGGAGACTGGAGCCCGCCTAGTGCAATGCCAGCGATGCGTCCTCAGGCACTCTGAGGCGTCTTACCCGGCTGAACCTTCCAATACACAAGACAGGGTGATTTTGCAGAATACAGATGGATTCTAAATTCTTGTTGGCTGATGAAAAATAAGGGTAATAAATCACTCCTTGATGAACTCCACTTGTTTCTTTAGACCTATGCCCAGGATAAGTGGTACAAACACAAAGCTTCTCATGGCTGGACCAGTAGGGAAGACGGGAACAGACTGAAAGTTGTCAGTATTGGGTTTTAAGGGCATCCATCACACCCTGTTACAATGCTAGCAGCAGTCTCCAAAATGCAAATTATTATTATTTTTTTTTAGAAACACTTAACCATACTATGCTATACAAATTGTAGGGGGCTGATTTTATTACAAATATTTCTGTCTTTTCCAATTAAGAATGTAGCATTATGTTGTGATGTGAAACTGTCTTGTTAATTTACCCTTGGAAAGCATTTATTCCAGGCACACAATAACAGTAACAGAGTAGAAATTAGTTTTCCTCTCTCACTTGCAATGACTGTCATGGGGCTTAATAGGAATGTTAATAACAATCTTGACCCAATCTGCATCTAATCTTCTGCTGCCATAAATGGAGTGACAACAATTTGCACAATCTGATGATATTTTGTTCTTTGCTTCATGACAGCAGCTGTATAAAACACTTTCAGATTATCCACTCTTTTGTAAAGGATTAAATCCACACATATTTACAAAAAAAAATGAATGTTGTTACTCAGAATGTTGTTACTCAGTTTCTACTCAGTAATGTATTCTTCAGGATGATAAAACATCATTTTAGAAGCATACAGGAAAATGCTTTACCATTTAAATCCATTGCATTGTTTGATTTTGATCTACATAAACAGGTATTGCTAGAAGAAAAAAACTACAAACCCCACAAACTTGTAAGAGGGAGATAAAGAGGAACGTTTATTCTATCTTCTATATATATTTGAATCTATTAGATTTCTATCTAGGTCAGTCTTTGAATAATATGGCCTCTGAATTCCATTAAATTTCTGATATCCCTATTACTAGTCCTTGCACAGTCCATCAGAAATAGGAATTTTATTCTTTTGTGTTCCACTTCTCTCTCACAATAGAGATCGAAACCTGGATATTATTAATCTGTTGTCAGAGACATTATTTCAATATTACATTTCATTTAGAAGATCAAGGGGGGAAGAAAAGGTGGGCTTTTGTACATTTCACTTTAAAATGACATAAAATAAGTGAAATGTAGAATCGTACTGTGTACACAGATTCATTCCAGAAAATACACCCCTGTAGAGTATTTTTCTGTTAACATTGTTGAGATAAAAAACACATTTTCACGTTGCCTTTTTCCATTTGAACGGTGCCAGGTAGGGATTTCAATTCTTTAAGTTGCACTGCCCTCTAGGGGAAAGGATCTTCAGCTGTAGTTCCATGTCCATGCCGCGAGAACAAAGTCCTGGCTTTTCTCCTTCAGTTTTGAAAGCCGAACATTTTGCTTCCTCCAAATGTTACGCTGATGCTTGGTACGAGTCCGGCATGAGCGAGGCCTCAGTACAGCGATGTTTTATTTGCATTTGTATTCCCTTGCATGTTCTATTTGTGTGTGATGGTTTGCCAAAAGCATAAGCCTATTTAGTAGTGAATTTTATCCTGTCTAGCTCAACCTTCCTTTCAGTGGCCTGGGGACGTGGACCCAAGAGACAAAATGGGCTTTTCTGCTGGAGGTTAAAGCTTGTGTAGCCTTGTTTGGGATCCTCCACAAGGCAGCTCTGGGCTCTCTGCAGATCTGGTGTTCACTGAAGGAGCTGATCACAGTTGCTTGTGCAGACCACGACACTGACAGGTAGTCTCTAGTTTGGAAAAATTATCGTTTTCCAATGAACAGCTGACAAAAAGGCAGGTTATAGTAAGAAGCTCCCTAATTGAAACAAGAAAAGAAAAACTTATTTTGCTATGAGTCCTGTTATATTCTAAAAGGAAATAATCAGAGAGCTAGTCAAATAATGGACAACTATGATTATCATATTCATACAAACTCGAAAGGGTCACAGGGAAGCAAGATATGACACTGGAGAAGCCATCTGGGACATAGAGCTGGTATGATGAATTCCACCTCCCTGCAAATGAAGTAAAACTGGTATTTCACCATATAATTTAAAGCTGTCAGGCAACTGTATGACTTGAAAATAGAGTAAAATTCCAGAAGAGAAATTCCTATAGCAGATCTTTTCTCTCTTACAATTTCTTAGAAAAGATGTGTAGGAGGAGCAGGACTTGGTTCAGTGAAGTGTACATAATGCTTCAGTATCTTTCCACAGTAGATGCTTCAAATAAGATAGCAGAAATAATGACTGAGTCAGAGAACAATGATGGGATTTAGTATTTGGGAAAAAAACAGATCAGGTTGGTATGGAGAGAAATTGGCTGCCATGGCTCTCTGAAATTCTTGTAAGGAAAAAGAGCATTGTGAAAATTGTAGGAATACTGAAGCGGAAAAAAATCGGTAGCTAATGAAAACTCATCTTTGGAGAAGATTAGGAGTTTCACAAAGGAGAGGGAATGGAGATTATGCATCTATCACACGGAGCAAGCTGCAATGCTAGCTGTGAGCTGATGCTGTGCCTCCAGGACCTTCTGGCTACTGTGGTGGTGTTATGTGGAAGATGAGCACAGCACACTTCACTGGCTCAATTAGTGCACAAACAAAAGCGAATATTAAGAATTACTGTTGTGGATCTACTGGCTGAACTAAAGGCACTCCAAAATTTCTCTATGTCCACTAATTCTGTGTACTTACCTTTCAAACAAATAGCTATACCCATTTTATTAATTGTTCTCATTTTTTATCATTAGACACTTGCAGCCTTAAACCTTCAGCATGCAAAAATTTCTTCTTAGCCTTTTCTTTTCATGTTTGACTTTGAAAATGGGATTGCCTTTAAAATCAATTACAAAGGAAAGGTTTAGCAACATCAATAGATAAATCCAATCTGAGCCTAGCATGCTATAGTGCAATGACTGCACGTTAGTAAGAAGGGAAATTTTAAGAGACAAAAATGTTCTTGACGTGTAAAACGATACATACTGCTAAGTATTTTGTTTTAAAATCCAATTTCTTTATGTATCCTTCCTAAATATCTAGTTTTGGATCTTAAGAAATTTTACAAATGAAAGGGTTTTGTTTTTCAACTGAGATGGCATCCTTGGTATTATAATACCCTTATTAAATATTTTAAAATAAATACAAGTATATATTATAATGTCTGTATTATTAAATGTATTACCTAAAATTTCTGTTCCTTGGTTGATTGTTTTTTAAGGATTTTTAGACACTACTTTTTCTTTTAGGACTATTCTCTTTTTTGTGTGTGCGCCTTTTTCCTTTTGGGGGGCTGTGTTCACCTACTATGATTAGTTAGGAATTTCCATACAAGCTACATAACCCCGGCTAACATCTGTGCAGGCAGAGGGGGAAGGTCTGCACCTGGCCAAGGGTCTTTGTGATCTGTGAGTGTGACTTTTACTACTATAATGGACACAGTTCAGCTACAGGACACATGGACATCAAGTATTTTGCCGAGTTAATAACTTATACATAGACGTGCATCAATACCTTGATCTAGTACATCCGTAAAGTTTCTCAGTTCCCAGATGTCCCTGACCATCTGTTTTACTGACATACAACATTTTGATTTACCACATCTTGATTTGCTACACGTACAACTAACAAGCGTTAAGCTTTAGCTCCCGGCTGTCCATGACTGACGGCCCCTGGCTGCTGCCTGTTCCCCCTGTCAGATCGCCTTCCCCCTTGTTGGGTTTGAAGGCGCGCAGAGAGCTCGGAGACCATCCCGGCTCCCCACAACCTCCCCACATTCCCTGCGGAGCCTGCGCCCGGCTGGAAGTGACGTGTCCGTGCCGTCATAGCGGCCGGAAGCGCCGCCGGGAGCAGTAAACAACGGCGTCGGGAGCCGCGGTCGCCGCTTCCATCTTGGAGGAGCCCGAGCCCGCGCCCGCCGGCGACCATGGGCAGCGTCCTGGGCCTCTGCTCCATGGCGAGCTGGGTAAGGGGGACGCGGGCGGCGCCGGGGTCCCTCTCTGCCCTTCCCTGCCCGCCGCAAGCTCGGAGCCGGCGGCCGGTGCTTCCCCTCCTCCTTCCCTCCCCGACCCGGGCCTCGCCCGTCGTCTCCCCGCGCCTGTGTCACCCAGGGCGGCGGTGGCGCTGCCTTCCCTCCTCCTCCTGCGGCACGGGAAGGCTGCGGGCCCCTGCCCGGCCCCGGCCCAGCCGGGCTCTGTCCGTCCTGAGCGGCCGCGGCCCCCGCCGGGCCGGGCCGCGCCGGGCTCTCTCCCCGCCGCGCTGGAGGGGGCGGGCCCCGCCGCCGTGCCCCTCTCTCGGGCTCCTCTCTCGGGGTCCCCAGGGATCCGTCGGAGCCCTTTCGCCGGCGCTGTGGGGAGCTTTGTCCTTAACCCAGGCCTGTCGAGCTGCTGGGCGCTGCTTAATCCGCCTTCCTGTGCGGGAGGTGTTACGGTGTCCGCTGAAATCACCTATCCCCGAATCTGTAAAGGGTCTGATCAAATGCTTTGGACTCCAAGCGTTTCTTTCGGGAAAATCCAAAGTCGCATGTTTCCCCAATTCTAATACTTGTATTTAATTCCTCTTTCTTACGGCTTTGTCTTGAGCAGCTCCACCCTTCGTAGCACCTTTGTCTGGCCAAGCCATCCTTTCCTCGCGGCACAGTAATCCGTGGTGATGTGTCACCACCGTGTGATTTTTGTTCATGGGAAACAGTTGATTGAGATAGCATTTAAACTGCTGGCGCTATGCAGGAAAGCAATGGAGTTGGTAAAGTTTTCAACTGAGTCATTGCTTTTTTATCTGTAAGTGATATATCTTTCCGGGTCTTGTCCCTGTCTATATTGACACAGTCAAGTGGTTTGTGAGTTTTTAGATGCTTGCTGTAAGAATGTCAGTGGGATTGTGAAAATCTGAATTTTTCATACAAAAAATATTGTACCATGAATTAAATTAAATTGCCTATCCTTAAAGCATTCATAGACACACATCTAGTGATACAACAAAACCTCATATTTATCCAAGCTCCTGTTTCTGTGATATCTGAACATAAAGGCTTTGGTTCCTCTACTACAGAGTGACCTTTATTTAAGAGAGATGACCCATAACCCCTTAATCTCATGTAAAAATTATATGAAATTATCATAGAAAATGATTGGAGAATCTGCGTAAATTAATTTCCAGGCTGAGATGCCTATAAATAATCAACTAGAACACTGATAATATCCTTTCAACTCATTAATGTCAGGGTTCATTTTGCTCTCATTAACATTTTAAATACTACTTAATGGTTTAGCCAGTAAGTCTTTAATTACTAACTGAATATAGTTAACATTATTATTTTTGATTATTTTCAAACATGTCATTACATTGTGACTATAGGCTTTAATTCAAATACTTGAGTTAATATATGGTGCATTTTCAAGTTCATAAACAGCCTTTCTGACAATTGGTTGGTGTTTGTAGTGTGAGAAGAGCCCCTGTCTACTTGCTCTTGATTGCTTGTTTCTCTACAGAGAAATCCAGCTAATAGCCTGTTAGATAAAATGATTTGTGTGAGATCATAATCTTAAATAAATCAGATTTACTGTGAGTAGTTAACCACTGTCCCTTCCTTTAAAGTGCCCAAACAAATCAGGGTGGATAGTTTTTGTTGATACTGTTTTTCCCTTTCCCCTGATGGCTTTAAAGCGTTCATTTTCTTTCCACATTTAAAACCACAGCTGATCAGCACTTAAAGCCTGTACAGCAGTTCTGAGTCGGAGGAATCTGACTACGCTGTTCTCCAAGGATATGGCAGTAGGGACACTCTGAGAGGGCAGCGCACAGTGAGGCTGGGGGAGCAGCGGAGCGGTGGGTGGGAGGGTGCCGTGGGGTGCCGTGGGGTGCCGTGGGCTGTGCCCCGGCCGGCGGAGCTGCTCTGCCTGTGAGGACGCCGCTCCCGGTGCTGCTGCTCCGCGGGGCCGCGTGTTGCGCTGGGCGCGGCCGCTCTGCTCGAGGCCCCGCCTCAGGCCTCTGCCCCGCTTCTGTCTTCTGGGCTTTGGTGGGTGTCGCTGCTCTGCCCTCCCGTGTGCTGATCGGTGCTCCAGGTTTGCGTTTTTAACAGCGAGGGGAGCCTGTCGGAGATGGGGGTGAGGCCAAAGCTGTCCCTAAGAGCAGAGCCATCTCACCAAAAGTCTTCTGCTCCTGACAGCCTGGATTGATAAGGCAGCACCGTTTTCCCTCTGCTGTGTGTTGCCTCTATTGTTCTCTGAAATGGCTGAGCTGCTGTTTTACTCCTTTAATGTTCTCTGTCAAGATCTTGATTAATTCAGTGTCTTTAAGCTTAAGAGTAGGGATGATGTAGCTAAAGCCTGACTAGGCCAATCAGGGACTTAGTGTTTTTGCAAATAGTTAATCCAATATCTAATCATTTAGTCATTACTCCAGTAGGAAGATTATGTTTGATATTAAAAACTTGTTCTGTGTGCATCAGGGGCAGTAACATTTGACTTCCATGATTTTGTGGGGTTTTCTGTCTCCTGCTCTCTCCTTCAGTATACGTCTTGTTAGGTGTTCTCATGAAATTTCCACTGCCTTGGGGAATGGAGTGACTAGTTTAGCAGGCATAAATTAACTCGCCCGCCCAGCTGGCTGCTCCCAGAATAGGTGTGTGGGTTGTTTTTTCTTATTTTGCCTTAGTAAACACCATCAAGCTGCTTATTTTTCTCAAAAATATAAAGGGATATCAGTTAATAGGTAAGTAACAAAGTTTCTGGAAGGCAATAGATTTTTTTTCAGTGGGGTCTGAGTAACTTTTGTCTAAGCTTCCTTATGGAAGCAAGTGAAAAAGTAATGGTAGAATAGTTTTTTGTCTGCATCTGTGACTAAACTGAGTCACACCTGGGGAGTTAAGCTTTGATCTCCATGGTAGTATCTTGTTGTTTGTACCACTGAAGTTTTTGTGGGACGTGTGCTTTAAATTTAGGAAGAAAGTGTCACAGACTCACCTTGTCTGCTCTGCTGGTAAGCCGAATTCCATGGGCTGAATGTTCTTTGGTTTCTGTTCTTTTTGAAGTCTGTAACAAGTAGTTTTGCCGATAGTATAGTACTATTTTGTTGCAATGGTTCGTATTTTATTCCCTTTTGCCAAAGAAAGAGAGACTTAGACTGTAATGTGATTGCTTGTGTAAGTAACCAGCTCGTATAAATAGTGTCATGTATCAATAGGTGTCTCTTGTTCAGAGATGTATGTGCATGCGCTGTTTGGGGGCAAAATATTTTAAAAGCTGGTATAGGAGCTCATATACTCCAGTGAGATCTATGGCCTCTCTTAAGGCCCATTGTTTCCCAGTGAGGTGGAGACAATCATCTTCATGTCAGCTACTGCTGGTTTCCCCTGTCTGCAGAGGCATTCCCGCTTCTGCTTCATCTGAGACAAGGAGCAAGTGGCTTGAATTATTTAGGTATTTAACAACCAGTGTAACACTGGGATTCCTTACAGAAATGAGTTTTGTAACGGGTGCTCTTGTTGCCACCTTTTTTGCAGTAGATGAGCCTAGTCATAAAGGCTATTCTGCCAAACTCAACCTTTTATTCAACAGTATGTTTAGAAATATTAGTGCAGACAGAATTAGTTCAGGAAAGTAATTTTTTGAACAGAGAACAGATGTTTTTCGCAAGAAAGGTTGTGTGTGTAGGAAGTAGTGTAAGACAGTAGTTCTATAAAATTTGGATGCATTCGGAGATGATATTTGCCATGCGTTTCCTGCCTCTTGTGTAGTTGCTTGCAGTCCTAGAGCAGCCTCAAAGGTCCACCTGCTCCATCTTCTATGAAAAAGACAGCCTGAGTGGGATGATCTGGTTCCCTGTCCAGCTACATCTTGAAAACCTCCAGTGGTGGAGACTACCATATGCTTGGGGAGGTTTTTGCAGGGACTGGTTTCCCTCAGTCTAAATAATTTCTTCATTATATTGAGGTGAAACCTCCTGTAATCAACACTTTCACATTATTTGTGCTTTAAGGATACTGAGTGGAGGAGAAGATAAAAAGGGGCAATATAATAACTTCTACATCTGAAAATAATGAGAATCTGCTTAGTTTCACTGGTTTAGCACGACAGATGTAATGGCGAAGTTTGCTAATTCAAAGATGATTCTGTAATGTAGTGGAGTGAAATTTCTTGGCTCCTGAGGAAGGAACACGTGCCACAAAGAATACAGGGAAGTTATTTAAAAGAGGAAGTTTGTGGGTCCAGTGTGTGAGTCTGAAACTGTAAGAATGATAATTGGCCTTTTCCCAGGGCTTCTCGGGAGGCTGCCTGGGAGTGTTGTGGTTTTTCCTGGAAACCCCTGGGGCTTCTCCGCCAGCAGCAGGCTGCTGGCATTTTTGGTTGTCACATGACTAAACTGCTGAGAACTCTGACACATGCCATACTGGGTCATACTGGGTGATTGGCATGTCCTGCTCATGTGGCCTTGTAACTGCTGCTGTCCTTACGTGACTGTCTCATGCAGTGATGAGCAGCTGTGGCTTTTGTCCCCTGGTGGTGTTGTCCCTGGATGTGTGCTGGGGGAAGAGCTGGGTTTTAACCCTGTTCTGCATCTTTCTGTGTCAAAGGTAGTATGGCTTGTTGTAGCTCAGAGGAGGGCAGTGATCACACATTTTGATTGTGTGATCCTTTCCTCCTTTGGCTAATGTTTACTTGTAGGACCTTGCCATTTACTTCCCACAGTGTCCCTCAGCAAGTGGCAGAGAATTGTACCCTGCTTCCCAACCCATTCCTGGTGACATAACTCCCTTTTTTTCTTCCCACAATTTCCTATGTGAGAATTAAATACAGGTAAATTTTGTCCTGTTTGTTTTTTTGGTTTTTTCTTGTAGTATTACTACTGCACAGCATTCCCATCCACTTTCAGTGTTGACATGTACTGCATATTTGCTCTGTTCTTAGTGTTTGTAACTTTTACATTGCATAAGTTAATTTTGCAGACCAACAGAGCTATGTGATACGTGAGTAGCTGCTAATATTAAATAGTTTGCAACCTAAGATTTAGGCTCTGTCGCCTATTTTTTCTGTTTTGGAAATATTTATGGCCCCAGTGAGGATTGTATCCCAACTGTGCCAGGTGCTGAGGCTGTACCTCCATGACAGTTGCGCTCCTGCCTTTTTCCTGTGACGTGTTTGTTCAATCTCTGCAGCTGCGGAAGGGAGGATGCAGTTGCTAACAAAAGCAATCCTTGCATGTCATTTAGCCGAAATGAAATAAAATTCAAGAGAACAAATGAGCCTGAATCCTGTCTTTATTTCTTCTGAATGGCTAAATGATCACTCCTGGCGTAGCATTAATTTGGCTGTGCAGCGACACGTTGGGAAACGCTCTTGTTTGGTGCCTCGGTAACGTGTTGCAGTGACTTAGTCTGCGCCAGTGGTGGGATGCACAGGATGAGTCATTTTCCATCGTAGTATCTGATGATCTGCACACTCTCATTAAATATTGAAATCTGGTTTTCCAGAGCTTTTTGAATAATTCATGTTCTGTCTTTCTGACAGATACCATGCCTGTGTGGAAGTGCCCCGTGCCTGCTTTGCCGATGCTGCCCCAGCGGAAACAACTCCACCATAACTCGGCTGATTTATGCCTTTTTCTTACTTCTCGGCGTCAGCGTGGCCTGTGTGATGCTAATACCAGGCATGGAAGAGCAGCTGAAGAAGGTCAGGTTATTTATTGCTGACATTTTTGGTGGAACAAATGTCACAGATAATAGTAATTGATGTGTTGAAAAGCATAAATTTTATTTGGAAATATGTCATTTTGCTACCAGCTGTACTTTACAGTCGCCATTAATTTGTTTGTAAGCCAAATAAAGAAGTTTGGGGAAGATCCCTGTGTAGATGAAAAGCACTATTTTGAGGTAAAGCCTCTTCCTTGAATGCTCAGAGCAGGAAAAACAAAATCTTGCATCAAACAAAATTTATGTATGTGTAGTTTCAAAGGAAGTATTTTTGAGATGCTTGTATTTATGGCACTTAATTGATTTTTATTGTTGTTGCAATTAAACAAAAATAACCCCACTCTAAGATGTCTTCTAGTTTGGTCGTGCTGTATGAGTTAAAATTCTATTTTAAAGTCTGCAGTGTGTACAAAAATATTTTTCATATTAATCATAGTAGCGTGTTTTCCACCCAGGGAATGAGGAAGTGTTTGTAGGCTCTTACAGTTTATTGGCTATATGAAGATGCAATGTAAAATTGGAGAGTGATAATGTGAGTTACAGTAGAGCTTACAGGTTCACTGAACTTGGGTTGCCTGTACTTCAGTTCTGTTTTGCAGTCTTCAGTTTTTTTCAGTAGATAGTAGCTTTGGTGAGGCACGATTTTCATGTTTTTTTCCCCCAAATGATTCATCTGCAAATGTGTGTTGTAGGTTGGTATAGTAACCACATTAGAGGTAGGTTGGTATAGTAACCACAGTGAGAGCCAT
This sequence comes from Cyanoderma ruficeps, assembly GCA_008694505.1. Lineage (NCBI taxonomy): Eukaryota > Metazoa > Chordata > Aves > Passeriformes > Timaliidae > Cyanoderma > Cyanoderma ruficeps. The sequence goes on from VZDJ01007749.1 coordinate 50,504,184, forward strand.
ATTAGTCACCTAGGAAAGAAAATTAAACCCTTCTGGAGTATGATTTGACTTCTAAAGGATGTTGCTCATGTCCTGGTAGAGACTGGAGAGAATGTTCTCAGCTGTTTCCTATGGAAGTTATGGATAGACATAATCAATGGTGATGGTACTTTTTTTGGAAAAGGCTGTGTCTGGTTTAAAGAGATGTAAGTAGGCTACCACCTCCTACCTATGTCATAAGCCTGATGGGAACTGTCAAATCAAATTTACCAGTTCCTAGATCTTTGATTATCTCTTGATTCTGATCCACAAGGGAAAACTGCATTTCTTTGAGAAGTTCTGAAATTGCTGATAACATAAAAAACCTGTTAATAAGATCCCTGTTCCATCCCTGGAAACATTCAAAGTTGGGCAGGATGGGGCCTTGAGCAGCTTGATGTAGTTGAAGATGGCCTTGCCCTTGGCAGAGTGGTTAGTCTAGGTGAGCTTTAAAGGTCTCCTCGAACCCAAACTATTCTATGGAAAGATTATTCTATTCTATTCTATTCTATTCTATTCTATTCTATTCTATTCTATTCTATTCTATTCTATTCTATTCTNATATTCTAGTTGGACTGTAGCAAATGATGCAAGTCCTTCAATATCATGTTTTCTAACAGTGTTAATAGTTACATAATACTGCAATATTAATGAATTGTGTATTGGAAATGTATTAATACACATTTACTGACAGGAGGTCTTTTAAAGATGACTGATGTGTCTTGTATTTATCACAGATTCCTGGATTTTGTGATGGAGGGTTGGGAACAAGTATTCCTGGTGTGCAGGGCCACGTGAACTGTGATGTCCTGGTTGGCTACAAGGCCGTGTACCGCGTGTGCTTTGGCATGGCCATGTTCTTCCTTCTCTTCTCCTTGCTGATGATCAAAGTGAAGAGCAGCAACGACCCCAGAGCAGCAGTGCACAATGGGTATGATGCAGGAATGAGTGCTGAGATGAGTTAGTGACTAATTTTTGTTTCATTCCACAGGAAATAAAAAGATTTAAGAGCCTCATCTGTTCTCTGAGAATTACATTCCTCTTAGCTTAGAAATTTGTAAGAGCTTTTGTCCTTTTCTGAACAGTTCCCTTTTAAAGGGTATAGCAGTTACACATATATATCTATATAGATGTATAAAACTTATCTTTTCTCCTTCTGCTATCTTTTCAGTTGCCCCTCTGCAAAAAGAAATGATTTATGTATCTAGTTTCTGCGCTTTCCGGTAGATTTTCTTTTGGATTTCATTTTAGTTAGGATTATCAGATGAAAGAATATAGTGAATTTCAGCTTGTGTGTTGACACAAGAGGTAGTTTTCATCCAGGCTCTGCCTATGTGTAATGTAGCTCCTTGAACCAAGGAGTTGTAAATATTTGTAAGAGGGGATGATGCTAAAAAGCCTAAAACCATTTATGGTGCCTAATCTTGGTGGTTACTGTGATTGCTTAAACTCTGCTTTTTCAAGGTGACTGTATTTAACAGAAGCTATGAACAGCTGAGCCATAAAAATTTATTTTATATTCAGTACAGTGGGATTAAACATGTCTAGCATAAAATGAGAAAAAAGCTTCAAATTATTTCTGTAAGGGAAAATAAAATAATTAGGACTGAGCAGAATATTGCTTTGTTTACTGTTGGGGGTTTTTTGGTCTAAAGAAAAAGAGAGTGCAGTATTAAGATATGTTAGCAGCAGTAACTCAGTTCAGCCTTTCCCTCCACCCTGCTTTGTTCAGGAGAACATGCTTGTTGCAAGCAAGAACAAAGTGGTTCAGCTACATTCTTTATCAGCTCTTTTGTTTTTTGGGGTTTTTTTTCAGAAAAAGGCACATGGTGATTTTACATGATGTGGGATGTTTTTTACCTGAAATTGTTCTTAAGTTTTTGGGATCTTCTTGATAACCTTATTTGGAGTTGTGCTCTCCAATACAAATTTAGGTGCTGTTTATGCCACCCATAGCAGTTTGCTCTTCTTAGCCAATCTAACATCAGCACTAGGCTAAAAGGAAAAAATGATGTTATTTAACTGTTGCTGGTAAAATATTTAATAACATTACTTTGAACACTTCCGTAGTAACTCATTGCTTTATGAAAAGCTTTATTGCTTTTGATTTTTGTAATTGTGTGTATGTTCAGTAATACTTTGAGATGTAATCTTTTTGCCAGTGATTTGAAATATTCCAAATACTAGGTTTTTGCATATATGTGTACTAACTTTTTCACGCTTGCATGCAGGTTAAGCCCAGTGATATGATCTAGTGCCAGTGTTTACCTTCTCTGCTTTTTTAATGGCAGAGTTGTTTCTTGCCTCAGGTTTATGATAACAAGAGGAAAAAACCCAATTATAATGTGTCTGTGAAATAGTTGGTGGCTTGTACAGAATGCACAGCAGCTTTAGGTGTTATTTCAGATGACTGTTGTTTTCAGTTGTCTTATGGGGTAAAGCATTAAGATTCCTTGAAAAAAACCTAGAATAAGAGATTAAATATGTACAAACTTGAACCCATTCTTATTTCTATAACCGAGAATGACAGCAATTTAAAAAAGTGGATCCTAAAACTAGTTTTAATGGGGTTTGTATTGCATTGTAAATGTTACAACTTAATTCAGCTTTCAGACTGGATTTAGTCAATTCTCAATATCCCAGGAAATTAGTTCATTTTGTTCTGTATTCTACACTTCTGTCATCTCACACAGTTCCTCCACATAACTGGCACTTGTTCTTTTGGTCTCCATCACTTGATTGTAACAGCCAGCAAGAGAAATTAGACTTGTTCAAAGTATGGGGAGAAATGGGAAAGGGTAGAAAACTTGAAAAATTGACAAGTGTTTGACATTGTGGGTGTGTGGTACATATCTTTCTGCTGTTATATTCAGTTTGGAAGTGCATGTAGATGGCATCGTGCCCGTTTTTGGAGCTGCCTTTCACTGGGATCAGAAAAAATAGTCTTCACCTTCTTAGAGTTTTGTTGGCATAACAGTTTGAAGTTCCCTATGCAGGGTATATTTATACAGTTAGTATTTGGGGTGAGTTTGGTCTATCTTTGGTGAAGGATGCTCCCCTGTATGCTTTCTGGAAACATCTGATCTGTTTGGATGGTCTGTGAATGCATATCTTTTCCTGTAAGAAAAATTCCAATGACACTGCACTGAAACAGGGATTTAGAACTTGATTGTGTCTTTTCTGTGCAGGATAAATAATTTGCTTTTGTTCTTGTGATAAATCCTTATCAGCTGTAGGCCTAAAGGATCTGAAGTTGGGTGGGAAGAATGTCCCACCATGTTTTGTATGTCCCTCTCATGTAGGAAGTGAAGCAAGACTGGTAGGAAGCTCCAGCGTAGTATTTTATGTCATTGTAGGCACCAGTCAGATCTTTGCTATTAAAAGCAGGAAGGGATTTTTTTAACCCATTTTTCTGATATGCAGACAATTCAATGACCTTGTTGCTGTGGTTTAAAAGGTTCTTAGGAGGAACAAAAACAGCTCACATTTGGCCTAATTTGTAATTCATGAGTAAGAAGATGCTTCTGGGAAACATGTCAAACTCTGTGTTAGTCTAGTACAGTTTAAGCATAGTTTTTGGAGAACAGAAATCTTGGGCAGATAAAATTTTTATCCTGCTTCAAATAAGGTAAGCTAAGAAGGAGCAAATTAAAAAAAACACAACTCTTAAAGATGTGTATTTTATGTGTGAATTAAGCCAGACTTAATAGATGCCTCTTTTTTTTTTAATTTTCCTTTTAGATTCTGGTTCTTTAAGTTTGCGACCGCACTTGCAATTAGTGTTGGAGCTTTCTTCATACCAGAGGGACCATTTACAACTGGTGAGGGAATATTGTCTTCCTTTGTGTCATGGTACAATCATATGTAGTTTTAAAAAAGTGAGTGCATGCTGATGTCATACAGTTCTAATTGTGGCTGTGTAACTGAAGTGCTTCTCTGTGTTCAGGGACACTAAGATGGGGGGTAAATCACCGATGGTTCTTAACTGGTTTTGTTTTTCTTCTCTCCTAGTGTGGTTTTATGTAGGTATGGCTGGAGCATTCTGCTTTATTCTTATTCAGCTGGTATTGCTTATTGACTTTGCCCATTCCTGGAATGAATCTTGGGTTGAAAAAATGGAGGAAGGAAACTCAAGATGCTGGTATGCAGGTAAGGAGGGACTGTGCTATAATCAAGATTTAAATTTCATTTAATGTGTGTTGTGTTAAATAAGTTCCTCACTGAACAGTTTATTTTACCAGTGCAGAAAGGGCTACTTCATACTTAAGTATCATTTTCTCAGATGTGTAGTACAGCTCCATTGATGTCCTTCTGTTTTCAAGTTAAATTAGGAGAAGCAGGGAGAGGTGCAGCTGCCTCTGAGTAATTAGATCTGTTCCCTGGGAGCAGAGCATGAGTTTCACACGATCACAGAATGCGTGAGGTTGGAAGGGACCAGAGCAGCTCATGTGATCCAGGCTCCCAGCTCAGGCAGGGCCATCCCAGAGCACATGGCACAGGACTCTGTTCAGATGGTTCAAGTATCTCCTGTGAGGGAGACTCTACAGCCTCTCTGGGCAATCTATTGAGTGAAAGGCCAGGGCAGTGAAGGAGTGTACAAGTCATCTTACTGGAGAAATTATATTTTAGTAAAGTGTTTCAGATGTGATAATTTAAGTGTTTCAAAAGACAGCATGGCCTGTCTTCATTCAGCGTTCACTTCTCTATTTAATGTTTTTATTAAGGTGTAATCTAGAAATGAGATTTTGTTTTAGCCTCTGTTGGAGAAGGATTTCTTCAGTTTCTTTTTTAAGCTGTTAGCCACAGTGTGTGCAGTACAGCTGGGTTCCTTTATCCTCCTTGCTCTTCCTGGTTGCTGTTAGAACAGTGGAGAGTCAAGCATGGCTTCAGGATTCCCATGTATTGTTTCTTTCTAACACTTCACAGGCTATTTGAGAACTTCTAAGTTTCAGTGCCCAGAACTTTCGTTGTGTATTGTATCCCACACTTGATAATCATGCAGTAATATTCCAATCATAGTAGTCTTCGTTATTAACCAATTTAACCATGGTTTTGTTTCTTCACAGCTCTGCTCTCAGCTACAGCTGTCAACTATCTGCTGTCTCTAGTGGCTATTGTCTTGTTTTATGTTTATTACACTCATCCAGAAGGTTGTTCTGAAAACAAGACATTCATCAGCGTTAATATGCTCCTGTGCATTGGTGCTTCTGTAATGTCAATTCTGCCAAGGATTCAGGTACAATTTTAATTCTGTTGCCTCCTGTGTTACCACAATATAATAGCGCTGCAACTTTTGATTGCCTAACTTCCCTGTTTTGTGACTCCTTTGTGTAGGAATCTCAGCCAAGGTCTGGTTTGCTGCAGTCTTCGGTGATCACAATTTACACAATGTATTTGACTTGGTCAGCTATGACCAATGAGCCAGGTTAGTGCAGTAGCAATGAAGAGCTTTTTGGGTAACTGGTTCAGCAATAATTGTACTTCCACCTCTCTTGCAGGGCAGCATTAGAACAGGGAAATAGAATGTGTATGAATTAGGGCTCAGCTGTGTGTGCTGCCAGGAGCCCACTCTCCTGAGGGATGGGGAGCAGTGCGGGAGGGCAGGGTCTGGAGGCTGGTCCAGGCAGGCTCCCTTGACGGGGGGAGGGAAGCAGAGGCGCTCCTTCCAGGGTGTGCTCACCTTTTCCTCGCCCCGAAGCCACGCTCGCAGCAACCATGTGGGAGGTAGAAAACAGCAGCCTGGCCTTGCCCACTCATCTCTGCCCCCTCTCCAGCCAGCATACTAAGATAATGTCTTTTCCCTCTGCTTATATGGCATGTCAGAATTTCTGCTCTTTACTGGCAGAACAGCTTAGATTTTGCAAATCACTGTAACTCCTCTGAGGGGTCTAGGAGTTCCATCTTTCTACCAGGTGTCACGTATCTTAGGTGACCAAGATTCTACTGCTGTTAATTTATATTTTTACAAAGTGAGGATTTATAAATGTATTTATAAAACTATTTATAAATATTAATGTATTTGTAAAAGTATTAATAAATGTTGTCAGTGTTTATTGTGTCTGGAAACAGTTGAACATTTCTAAAACTAAAAAAGTAAGTGCAGAAATTCTGGTGATTAAAATAAATTGCCAGAAACTGATTTTAGTGGTTTTAGTTGGGTCTCTGACCCTTTTATCTTAGTTATGGACAATCTTCTGTGCTTGTGTGTTATGGAATGAAGCATGAGTCATCTAATTCAGGTAGTGATTATGGGAAAATAAGATTGTCTGATACTTTCAGCTATTTCATCAGTGTTACCTATGGATGCTGTGGGTTGGGAACCACTCACAATAAAAAACTGACTTACTGGCATTGTTTTCCAACTCTGGGATGACTTGGGTACCCCATCTATAGAATATGTTCGTAAAAATTGTTTTCTAGCAGGAGAATTTCTGAAGTTCATTATGCAGAAATTTTTGGTTTGTTGCATCTAATTATGTGAGATGGAATAGTAAATGCATAGTTGATGCATATCTTACATAAGTTCAGAATCCTTTTATCTGCTCGAAGAGACAGATTTTTATGCCATATATACTGTCATTTCTCAATCTAGAAAGATTCAGTAAGCTAAAATTAGATTCAAATTTTACTTCAAGACTGTCACAGTCACGAAATTCCTTTCTATTTCTGTGCATTCAGCATGGACATTTGCTATTAAATATTTGTCCCGTTCTTGTTTTATGTAAGTTCTAATGCAATTTCCCTTACAGACAGGCGCTGTAACCCCAGTCTGCTGAGCATCATTGGTTACAACAGCACCACCATTCCAACCCAGGGTCAGGTAGTGCAGTGGTGGGATGCACAAGGAATTGTAGGACTGGTTTTGTTTTTGCTGTGTGTTCTCTATTCAAGGTGAGATTCCCTTTTAAAAAAATACATTAATTTGTATCACTTCTTACTGTTGGATACTAAATTGCATTTATTTGGGTAACTGTACCATGTCCTTTCCTGTCCAATCCAGCATCCGGACATCCAACAACAGCCAAGTTAACAAGCTGATGCTGACCAGTGATGAATCAACGCTGATAGAGGATGGAATGCCCAGGAGTGATGGCTCCCTTGATGATGGAGATGATGTTCACCGAGCTATAGATAATGAGAGGGATGGAGTTACTTACAGTTACTCATTCTTCCACTTCATGCTTTTCCTGGCATCACTGTATATCATGATGACACTTACCAACTGGTACAGGTATTTACATTTGATTAGATGTGCTGATGGGCATACACAATGCTGTCTCTTGCTGGACAAGGAGGCACAAGTCGCATGCTCTGGAATGTAGGTCTTGAGTGGCCTTCTCAAGGGCAGTTACTGTTTCAGTTACATTTAGGGAACTGTATTTGAAAACTGTAGCCAGCCTTGTTCACAAGCACCTGTCACATTCCTAGGATGATTCTTGTCATTCACTAAACTGCTGAAACACATTCTGCTGAAGTGAGCGGGATAAAGTCTTAAGTTAATTAACAATTAAAAACTAGTAAACACTAGGCCCATGTCTGGTACAGAGAGCTAGAAAAAGGACATGTTATATCAACAGGTCAAGGGGGATGTGTTTCTTCCCATCTTCTCAGTGCTAGTGACTCCTCCAGTTCTGGGGCTTCCCAGTATGACAGAGTCCAGCAAAGGGCCACAAAGATGATGAATGGACTGGAGCATCTGTCGTATGAGGAGAAGATGAGAGAGCTGGGACTGTTCAACTTGGAGAAGGTCCAAGGGGTGTCTCACCGATGTATATAAACACCAGTGCAAAGAAGATGGAGTCAGAACTTCTCAGTGGTGCCCAGTGACGTGGCCAGAGGCAAAGGGCACAAACTGAGACACAGGCGACTCCACCTGAACATCAGGAAACACTTTGCCATTGCTAGGGTCACTGAGCACTGGCACAGGTTGCCAGGGGAAGTTGTGGAGTTTCCATTCTTGGAGGTACTCCAAAGCCATCTGGGGTAGCTGGATTTAGGTGTCCCACTGGAACAGTGGAGCTGGACTACAGAACCCTCAAGGGTCTCTACCAACCACAGCCATTCTCTGACAGGGCTTGGTGGAAGGAAATTGTGTTGTCTACTCCTTGAAAAAGATCTTGACAATAAAATAGTCCTCATGTGTATGAACTGTTGCTAACAGCTTGATCAGATGTTCTTTAGATTTAGGAAATACAAACTAAGGTCTCTAGTTACTTGGCAAAGAACAATTTCTGTTAAAAAAGCAACACTAAAAGGTACTTCCTTCAGAAATAGCTCTTAATATATAGTCCTGCTGTGGATTTGATTTGTGGCCCTACTTGGGTCAATATGACATCAAGATGATGAATTTCTCTAGGTGGTGTCCTTCAGCGAGGCAAAACACATTCATTGTATCTCTAAGTGCTACCCAGACTTACTGCAGATTTGTTAGAGATTCCTTGTAATTATTTCTGCTTCTTGGCACCTTCTCATACTGAGTATTTTTTGTGCTGCTATTGTTTTTCCACCTCCTGTGACACCAACTTACAAGTGCCGTTCTTGTACAGACGGGTGTGAACTGTCTGGAAGAAGGGTCCTTTGAGGTGTGAATTGAAAATGATCTCCTGTGAAAACAGTGTTGAAGAGTGGCTTAGAACACAAGTATGTTATATTGAAAAAAAAAATTGCAAACGATCCTTTTTCTTTCTTTTTCACAGTCCGGATTCTTCTTACGAGACGATGACCAGCAAGTGGCCGTCAGTGTGGGTGAAGATCTCTTCCAGCTGGATTGGCATCGTGCTCTACGTGTGGACTCTGGTGGCTCCGCTGGTTCTCACCAACCGCGACTTTGACTGAGCTCTGCTGCTCTGTGTTAGCGCCTGAAACAAGCAGTATTCCGGGTAATAGTGAGGGTGTAAATACAGGTGTGTGTGTGTGTGTGCTGTCCAGGTAGTATCCCCTGCTTTAGCCTGCATGATTACCTTGAACCACGTCTTGTCATTTCATTAAATGACTTTTTCTAGCTGAGCTCAATGGTAATTGCTGTAATGATGGTTTTCGTAGGATTACTCCTAGTTTGAATGCTTTGGGAGCACGAGATGTAAGATCAAGAGCTTTTGGAAGTATGGTTTTTTTCCCCTCAATTGCATTACATGGTTTTAGGAAAAAAGTGCAAGTGTTAATTAGGGTAACTAAACAGTGTTAGGTCAGGCTTTGCAAGTAAAGGAGGGGCTGCCTTTGATGATCCCTGTTGCCTTGATTCCAAAGTAAGCCTTGAGTAAGTGTTGTTAGACTCAAAGTGGAGCACGTTGGGATTCACTGCACATCTTGCAGTACTTTGGCACTAACAGCCTGACCTTCCCCATGCCAAGGGCAGCAGTACCTTCAGCACAGATGTGAGAGGGGGAAACTTGCACCTGGAGCTGCAGAGGAGCCAGTCCATTGTGTTCCATTGCATACTGGAGGACAGGCATCCCTGAGGAGAAATATCCTGGTATCAGATGCTCAAAGCATGTTTTTAAGGCACCTGTTTACAATATGCATCTACATATTATTATTGTTTTTTTAAGTAGTTTAAATGGCATAGCTGTGCTGTAATTTATTGCTGTTTTGTGTGCCACTTTCTTCTTGGCTAAGCTACAATCATGGAGTTTGCAAGGAGCCGAGTGGTGAAAGCTGTGTAAGCCCTTTGGAGGAATTGAATATTGTGATTGGAAAAAAAAAAAGTGGAGATAACGGAGCACTGAAATTAAAACAACTAAAGGAGGAGGTTTGCATTTACTGAGGCTTCGACTGAAGGGTTTAAATATTTGGGGCTCTGAATATTGAAATCTTTTACTGTATTAGGTATTTTGCTTGTTGTCCATTGCCAGAGATGGACTTGAGCCTAGGAAGTCTAAACCTAGGCATAGTTCCTGTGCAGTTACAAAATCTTAAAATGCTTTTGTGCTTGCTGCTTTGTTACTGAAGTACATAAGCTGCATAATTTCTCTGTTACTTGCTACAACTTGAACCTAGAGCAGCCTGACTGGGAGTGACCCTGGAGCCTGCAGCAGATGTCATGCTCATCTCTTTCCGTGGTGTTTGTAACTGTGACTCCTGTTGCTATTCTCTAAGCTTTTAATTCTGTACCTGAACACTGACATTTACTGCAAAAGTCTGACAGGTCAAGTCAAACTTGAGACAGTAATGGAAAGATTAGTAAAGGCTTGTAATAATTTGGAATATGTTGTTACCTTATTAATAAATAAATTTGGATGAAGATGTCCCCTGACTCTTGCTGTCTTGTGCTGCTGCCAGATGTGGCTCTTGCAAGGGTTTGTGAAAGCTTCTCATCCCGTCCTCTGGGGATGCTTTGTAGCGCTCACAGGTTCTGAGAAGAGCCCACAGTGCTGCAGAGCACACCTGTGACTCCCTGGCTCTTGCAGGTCACACGTAACCCCCTGGCTGATGTCCTCTGACAGTTCTGTGCCCTCGGCAGCCATGTCCCAGCAAACACAACATGTGCTTTGCACCTGTAACTGCATTCCTGCTTCAACTGCTGCTACCTCACTGGATTGCACCTGTTTAAATTTGGGTAAAACACCTGAACACCACTTCTACTACAGCAATTCCTGAATCCTGTAACAAAGAACAAGGTGTTGAATTCAGAAGATGAGCAGACTGCTCTAAGAATTCAGCTCCTTGTACAAGTAGCCAGATTACTCCTTTGGAAAAAAAATTTGGATCTACTGCCAGAGTTGGGGAATGTGGTTTTTGTGTTGCATGTATGAAGTTGCTGAAACCCAGTTCCTCTCTTTGCTGACCCTTTGTGCTTTGGAGGTTCTCAGGCTTTATTTTCAGTTTGATCTACAGTTTATATGAAAATGAGAAGCTCAAGGTGAAATGATGGGGTTTAAAGTGTGTCAGCTGCCCCTTTACCCGGAACCCCTCTGGCTCTGTAGCACAAGTTTACAAACTCACTGCAGCAGCTGTGGCTTCCATGAGGGCAGCAGTGGACACACACCTGGGAGGAGGGGTAAGGCTCCTCCACTGGAAGGAAAGCAACTGGGCTGCCACAGCTCCCAGTAAGAAATCAGAGAACACCCTTTTATGTGCTGCTACTGGAAAACAGTTTGCTGCATTAAACACTTGTTTTGAAGGCTTATCAATAAACCCTTCAGGCTGGGGATAATGGAACTATTTTCCAGGAGCTGTGCACAGCTACTGTGAAAGGAAAACAAGAAGAGGCTGTTAAATCTCTAACTGCCTGGCCACAGAATGAGAGACAAACTCTTGACATGTATCACACTTAAGTAACATTTATTTTGTCAGCATCGATGGTCCAAGTTAAAAGTACTCATGCAGTCATGGGGCCTGGCAGCTGTCAAGAACTTTTCCCCAGTTTGTGCTATGTGTGAGCACTTCCACTGAAGTGAAAGTAAGGCAGAACCAAGATTTAGCAAGGTACAGGCACTTTGTTCCCAGTTGAAGCAGGGAAAAAAAAAGCCTACATCAGGTCCTGGTCCCCCCACCCCAAAAAAGCCTCATGTGTGTTAAACAAAATGTAAAAAATAAAACCCCCAAAATACAGAAAGTCAGTGTTCCCTAACCATACACTACTAGTTCATGTCATCATAGGTAAGACAAGTAGAGGAAACCATAAACCAAAGCTCACTATTGACAAGTGTTGGTTACCTGTAGCAGGAGCAATGTGTGCAACACCAAGTGTTCTCATCAGTGCAGCAGCAGCCTGGCCCAGCAGTGCCAGCTGTGCCTGGTGGCCTGTCTAACTCCATAGCTAAACAACTGCTTGTATAAGATAGGAAAGGTACTTCAGATTCCACATACCTGGTTACATAAAACGGTGATTTACAAAAAACTCTCATACCAAACAATATTCTAAATAAATAGTTCATCTTCATGACTATATACAGAGCCTCCCTCACATCAGTTATCCAAGAAGGACATGTCTGTGTCCATGGGTGCTGGGGCAAGTTCGCACAGGTAGAACAGCGTGGCTTCGCTCGCCTCGGCCTCCGTCAGCGGCTCCAGACGCACCAGTTTGCTCTGGGTGGGCTGGGGATCCAGGCTGCTCTCCAGGAGCTCCTCCCCTTCCAGGGATTTTTCAACAGTAGAAGGAGTTTCAGCTGTGAAGCTCCCACTCTCAACGGCAGAGACTGGGTTCCCATCGAGGAATGCAAGGAGTGGAAACGCAGTGTAGTGTATCAGCTGCTTATCTACAGAGAAAAAAATGCCCAGAATATCAATTCATGTGCCTTTCTACATGCAGAAGGAAAAAAGAAATCCAACCCACAGTGCTTATTTAAAGAGAATTAATAAAAAAGATAGGTGTTTATGTTTTTAAAGAATTGTTATGTTCATACATAACATTATTTGTGCAGACGCACATGCAAAAAATCAGTTTTTCTGCATCTAGTGCAGAGACAAAAAATTAAAAAGCAAATACACTAAGTACTGTGTTTTGGTTATTTATCAACATAACATAAAACCAGACAAGGAGCAAATAAATGAGATGGATTTTAGAGTAATATTCAACTGCTGAAGTATTTCAGTAGATCACTACAAGTAACCTGATCTGGGCTTAGTACCTTGCATTTCCTGTGAAGCCGCTGGACCAGCATTATTCTTGTTAGTTTCTTTTCCCTTTGTCTCTGCCTGGGAACAAAAGCAAACTCTTAAAAATACATGTTTAAAGCCTGTTCCAATGCCCCTGGAAAACAACTGATCAACTACTACAAAACATTTTTTTTTTATTTGTGATAAGATGCAGTGTATTAGTATTACCCACAGTAATACTAACAAAATCAGTATTACCCACACTAACACACCTTGGCTGAGAAAACATAAAATGGAAACAGGCTACAAAGCAAAAACCAAAACTAGTGCTTTAAATGAACAGGACAATTTCAAAGTGCTACATCTCTGCTCCACTGCTTCCTACTACTGTGCTTCTTTCCCCTCCAGACAATACAGATGAAACCATTCTGACAGAACTGCATACCATGTTTGCAAGTAAAAAAATCTCAGGGGATACAAAAGTCAAGAGACTGGTACAATGTAGAGGTATAATACAAGTCTTAAAGGACATTACTAATTAATTGGGTGCTTTTTCCTTTGTCGTTTAAAGCCAAACAGGATGAACTCAGCTGCAGTCTTCCTATTCTCATGCAAGTCTTAAAAGCCAGAGCACAAAGTGCCATGATTCCAGTAAAGAAAACAGCAAAAGATGAGTGAATTTTGCATCTCTCACTACTGCGTATGTTGAGCAATGGATTTAAGACTTACTTTGATATTAGTGACATGATCATGATCTGTGGGATTCATCTGCACAGAACTTGTAAAAAGCTGAGTAAGACAAAAGACATCAAGTTTTAGGTATCTCAGTGTTGCTATTAAGAACACAAAACCACTGCTTCTGCATGTGTCAGAATAACCCCTGTATTTACTCCACCCTCTACGAGGACTGGAGTCTATTTACAGGTAATTACTGCTTTTACAAAGAAAATCTAGCTTTGGAGCACAATGGTTTGGAATTCCATGAACCCTGATCACAAAAGAAACAACTGTATGGCATCTAACAATGTTTGCCACAGTCTTAAAATACCAATTTCTTCTGACATTGCTGCATGGATAATTCTGTCTACAATATGGACGAACTCAAGTTGCAAGTGACACCAAGCTAGAAGGAGTCATCAGTAAGTGGAGAGCAGAGCTGCTTTTAAGAGGGATATCAGTGAAGTGGGAGAGAGGGCAACAGGCACTCCAGCAGGTCCAACAGCCACATGTCACCAGGAGTCAGTAACCTCATGCACTGGCCCAGGTTAGGGATGAGTACACATGGACAGGGAGCAACACCTCAGAGAGAGGACATGTGAGTCATGGCAGACAACACCCTGCCACCAGCCAGCAACATGGCCTTGCTACAGGGAACAAGGCTTTCTTTAACCCCAGTTCATTGAGAAGACCACAGATAATGTGCTGGGTTAATTCAAAGCTGGAGTATTAATCGACTTGACATCTAAGTTCACATCACAACAAATTAAGTATTATTTCAATAAGAAAGCCATTGTTCAATAAGAAACTTAAGCATTCACCTGAGCAGTGGTGTAGCATTAAGACTTACACCAGTGCTCCAAAAACTCAAGTATTTATAACTTTGCTTTGTACAGGGAAGAAAAAAAGATCATTTTTGATTTAAATCCGTATTAAACAGCAACAACACACATAAACGTTTTCTATATCCTATTATGAAAATACTTAAAATGAAGTCAAAATTACATCAACCAGGAGATCTGGATCTATGCTGAACTGTCGTCCTGACAACATAGCCTGGAAGTCCTCTAAACTGCAGTCGATACTGTCCAGATAATCCAGAAGTTCAACTCTAGAAGGCAAACAGTATTTTATTGCTCTATCCCTTCATAAAATAAGAGAAATCTTTAAGTGAGCTTTACACAGATGTACGACATGCACCTAAAAATCTTCATGAGAACTAGAATGAACTAAGTCTTCCACAAGAAATGACCTCTGGAAAAAAATGAAGACTTTTAGCCTCTTTAGAGGAGAACCCAAGTCAGCTGACAGGTGCTCTGGAATAGGTAGCACAGGAATTACATCAACATAACACTATTACATGACATTAGCTGAGATGTATTCTTTCATCCACATAGCCCTAATGGGTCTAATCCACCTGCAGTAGTGACAAAAATAAATCCTGACAGTTTAAACAATCTCTGCAACATTACACTGTCACATTAAACATCTCCACTCACTTAACAATGAAAATCAGAGGTTGCATCTTAGATCACATCTTAAAATACTTAAAATAGAAGGATCTTCAGAAACTGGCTGGAATAAGTGGCCTGTAAGTTTAAAGTTCTCAGTAGATACTATTCAGTTCTTTTTACTTCTGTCAAAAAATCAGTTCTAATACTTGAGAAAACAAAAGACCAGACTACTCACTTTCCAAGAAGATTTATATTCTGTGAAATTACTCCATTTTCATTGAGTATAGAATCCATCACAGAGACTGGGTCTTCTGCAGTTAAAGTTGACTGGTTGTTCAGCTGTACAGCACTTGATATGAGTGGGCTTGTACCGTCACTGACAGAGCTGACTGGATCATTACCTGGGACAGCAACTGATTCAGTGCTTTTATCCCCTTGAATTACAGGGGCATATTCATCTTCGTTATCATCTTCCACAATTACAATATCAGGGGAATGGTAGCTACAGCTACAGCTGTAATGTGAGATAAACAAAATACAGCATTTCATACACATTTAAAGTGGTATTATTCCACAGGTTTAGTTACCTCTCACTTTAGTCAAGCTACTACCAGGAAATAAACTTTTCTACTGCTTTTTAATACTAAACAAAGATACTCAAAATATCTATTTTCCACTGATACAGTTCTGTAATGATCAATGCAATTAATGCAGCTCAGTTAGCAAACACTGTTGTGCCACACCACAATAACCAACTGCTGGAGAGCTACAGGAACACAGACACTTGAACAACTATAAGCTTGCATATAAATATGAAGTATGTACAAAGTGAACCAAATCATACACAGGCACCAAACCAGACAGACAGTATATAATTTGTGTATTTCCTGTTGAACAGCATCAACTCCGGAGCACCCATAACAAAGCATTCCAGTCTACAGGTTTGTAGTTAACCTTATTATGCATACCAGGAATGAAACCTGAAAGCCAAGAGCAAGCCTCAACTGATTTGCTTTCATCCCTATTCTGGTACTTAACCCTTAAGAAGCTGTTAGTTAGGTTGCCTCTCTATCACAGCCTTTTTCTCATGAAGCTTTTCTATCACGGAATGCATTCTCAGGCATCAGCTGAGCAAGAACAAAGGTGCCAATTCAATTATAAGGTACAAATATTGAAGGTTTTTTTCCTTAAGGCATAATACAGGCCCTATCAATCTAATGCAACTCAAGAAGAGAGTTGCATCTAAATCCCTGGACCAAGTTTCACCTTGCTTGTAGCTGAAAGATGAACAACTTCTGTAGTACTGGAGTACAGACAGGAAGGAACATAATCACAAAAATAACTGGGACTGTAAAAACATCAGAACCCCAAAATTAATTGGCTTAATGCAAAGGCCACACCAAAACCTGACCAACACCACATGTAAACTATTCCCCGGAAGTCGTTCCTGTCTGTACACATACCCAAAAAGTAAGAAGACTTCTCTTACTCTGGCTTTAGTATATTTCACTATTATGCAATAATAGAGATTGCTTTCACCAGTTTCCATATATCCTCCTGACAGTAAAACTCCAAGAGCCAATTAATTACTTTGGAACAAATCCAGAGGTCAATAAATCAAAAGCTAGTGTGAATTCACAGACGAAGTTTCTGTATGTGCAGGAGTGCTGAATAATTCTAACCACTTCACTAATAAAAATTATCTAATTATCTAAGCATCTGAATTAGTACGTATTATACAACACCGAAAGCCTTTTATCAACACACACTTCTTGAGATTTCTTACTTGGAAGAATCTGAAGTGGTATCTTCACTTGTTTCTGGTGTAACAGGAAGATTTTCTTCATCAGCCATGGGATGTTCTTCCTCACCCACATCCTCAGTGACATCATAAATAACAATGTCATCTGAAATCTGTTCCCTTTGTTTTAAGCCTTCATTTCTGTTGAGAGGTACCTGAGAATTATTTTTAAAAGTGTCAGGGCACAGAGGGATGGTAAGCTTCAGCATTTTGACAGTTATCATTGTATCTTAAAATGCTTCACATCTAATGCAGTCTAAAAGCTTTCCTACACCTTGGAGATTACAAGCTGTTTGTATAGATCTATGTTTAACAGAAAAAGCCCTACAAGTAAATAAACAAGCTGGAGAATAACAGCCACAGGAAAAAGAATTTGGCAAATACTACAGGCATAGAAATAAAATTATACTAGCACTGTTAGATAATAGAACTAAAAAATTAAAACAGTGAGTGCTGTTTAAACATTACTTTGTTTTAAAGCTACTAATTCTATACTACATCCTACAGCACTTGTTTTAACGATTTCCTCCCCAATCATTATTTGGACAGCAGAAAACTTTCAGTGGTGTGACTCATTCAAAGTAACAGGAAAATGACATGATTTTGCTGGGTTGGATGCTGCCTTGCAGACCGACACGCTGGACCCTTGTCCCTGCATAGGGCCAGGGATGCCACATTCCCAGAGGTAAGAGTGCAGCATTATACATGCTATTTCTAACAGCACCATCCTTAAAAGCAAACTGCTTTCAGCAGGATCATGTCAAGCTGTATTTAATACACAGGTAACTGGTTTATATGTGCTTATGTTGGAAAGTGAATGGTGATTATCAAAACATTTAGCTTCTGAAAGGAAACAACACAGCCTATCACTTCTGCAAGCTGACAGCTCCCAATACACAGCTGTGTTACAGTCTCCACACGACAATGAATTCCATCCATCCTCCCACCTGCACTCCATCATAACAGAGAGTACCCGTAACAGAAAACTTACATGGTGGCTACTGTCAGCTGGTTCTTTCACAATTTTCTGAAATACATTCGACTTTGTAGGTCCATTGGTGTTCAGGAGTAGAGGCCTACATCAGAAAGAGTAAAGGAAGAAGGCCATCTCAAATCCACCTCTTTGGTAATTAGCCACCAAGGCCTGTCAGTTTACCAAGTGGACAGAAAGTTTTTGAGACCGTATTTACCTCTTGCGTTTTAGGCTCACCAGTTGGTTATTCTGCACCAAAGTGACAATGAATTGTACAATCTGTAAGGGAGAGAACACTCTTGTTGGTTGCTCTACTTTGTAATTGTTTCTCTTGAGTACCAAGGCATCGTACAGCAAAAGACACCAATAACAAAATCTATACATAAACAGCAAAACACTTCCTTTGTATAATAACTTTTATACAGAGCTGTTCAGAAAACCTAAAAATCAAGATAAAAGCCAGTGCTGATAATATCTAAATAGTTATTCAATTGTTAAAGAAAGACTTTTCACATAGCAGGTGATAAGAGCTGGTTTTTACACAAACAGTACACAGTAAGACATGCAGCAACTCAAACGATTAAAAGGATTCTAATTAGCAATGACAAAAGGCATATAGGGATGTGGACCATACAGATAATCTGCATCTGTAAATACTGGTTCTGGTAAAAAGCATTTTTAACAGATTCAGAAAAAAATTCTATGTACAATTAACAGTACTCATCAGCTGTCTTTCCTTTCGAAACGTTAGCCTTCCTTCTCTTACATTTTAAATCTAAGGCTTTAATGTACGTATCTGGCTTGAAGAAACTGGGGAAAAAAATCACTAAGTCTCTGCTACAGGGCTACTTGCAGTGATGCCCTTTCTGATATGTTAAAAAAAAATAGATCCATAAACTTAATGCATTGATATCAGTTTTGGTAGATCGTAAATAAAATAATGTAAGTTAACATATCATCAGTAGGTTCCACTCAATTATCTATTCCTCTGGTAACTAGGAATATACAGTCAGTGGGTCAGTTAAGCGGGGCAGCAGTGAACTTCCAATACAGAATCTTGTAATTCTTGTAGTGAGAAAGTTTCTCCCAAGATCAGTTGACACAGAGAATTAGACATCTGATTCCCAAAGTAATAAAAAATGGGTGGACCAAATTAAGGGCAACTTAATGACTGATGCAGGATGTTCTCGAGCCTCATTCTTTGAAAATGTTTACAAGACTTTGGCCTTATTTTCTGCTTATGCAATAAAATTCCCTGAATGTTTGTATCATTAGGTTTTGTTCATCATATACCACCCTGCTGGTTTTCTAATAAAATGAGATTTGACATTATAAAAAGCTGAGTGAGAGCAAAGCATGGTACCATGGCAAAGCATTCCTACTTCAGAAGCATTCACTCAAGCACACAGGACATTTGAATGAAGCCTTACCTTTCGAATGACTTGCTGCTGCTGCAAGTGTTTTGCTCTCAGTTCTGACACTTCCCTCCAAAGGGATTCATTCTCTCTGTTTAAAAATGATTATTTAGAAGTCACACTAAAACTAGTAATTAATATTTGTTAAAGATCAGTTGGCTTCATTAAAACTCTTTGAAATGTGTTCCTAGATTGGGGGTTGCTGTGGGAGTGTCACACAGGCAGCAAGCAGCCTTGGAAAGTAACTATGAAACAGAGACCCAAACACAACAAATAGCCTGCAGAGAATTTTCATCTGCTTTAAAGGAAAAGAATTTCCCAAACTGGGCAATAATCATTACCCATACATTCAGCATTTAAAAAATAACTATCAGCATTTGACAGTTACCTCTATTAGCTCCAGTAAAGGGGCATGTTAGGAGATAAAAAATAACAGAAGCATGTCAAAGGTAGCGGTTTTCATGAAACGCTGCCATTTTAGTAATCTTGGTTCTTCCAGTACTGACAGGACTCCAGTCACAGTGTAAAAACTGCCCTATTGTAACCACCAGCCTTGTTGTTTCCAACAGTGTAGGCCATATCAAGAGATAGATAACGAATACCAAAAGCTTCAACAAATACGGGCAGGCAATATACCATCCTCCTCTCTTTTGTAGCTCAATTTTCAACACAAACAAGCCAACTCTACTGATGTCTGGGTTTTTAGAAAAACTTAAAATAAGTTTTCAGAAACAGCAGCTCATATGCAGTGTGATGCAGGGCAGTACTCGCTCCTCAAACTGCTCCCATGTCCAACACCAAATTTAAGAGTACAGTCCCGTAACAGCAGAAGTCAGGGATTTGGAACTTTATCAACTTTTTCACTAGCTTTATTAACGTGCTTTGTAAGCACCAGGTCTCCTGACTTAGCTCCAGTTTCTACTTCAATAACTTTAAACTGATGGGATGACAATATGGATGTCAAAGACCAACCACTATGTTCTCATCTCTGCAAACTGTCAGCTCATCAGCAACTAGCTGTCATCTCAGTCAAAGCCAGCCCTGCTTTGGGCAGCAGTTTGGACTTGATGGTTCTGAGGTTCCTTTCAACACAAACTCGTCCAGGATTTCAAGAGGGCAAATACAATTTTTATTCTAGACTGGCCAGATTCTAACAAAGACTGTGCCTGAGCAAAAGAAGTTTGCCTCTGAAGATTCTACCACTCAAGCCACTGTAACTGAAGTCTTGAAATGAGAGTTTACCTCTTAAAACCTGAACTAATCACTGACTTCTGCCACAGAGGTACACTGTCATGAAGACCTTCTACTGGAAGAAAGAGAAACTCTTATTAGAGTTTCTACTGAGGTGATGTGACTACAGTGCATGATCTTATGCTCATGTATCTTGTCTGTATCTACATATTCTAAAGGATGAAGTAATTTGCAACACACATCTCTCTCACTGTGGAGAATAAATCTAATTTCTAAGCAGGCAATAATGAAATTCTAAAAAAAACCTCTATTTACATTTGGATTTTCAATTCTGTTTCTCTGTCAATGAGGTAACTAATGAATTTTCAAATCAGATTTCTAAACACATTTTGAAAGGTATTAGCTCTTCCACAATTTTAAACAGTGGGGGAATGAGGACAAAACCAACAGGAAACCAACAGTCCTACAAACACCAACATTGCCTATTACTTTATCAGGAAATTCAATTTTAAAGCAATTTTCCTATGGCAATGCATGTTCCTAAAGCAAAAATTTGTATTAGGCAAGCAGAAATCAAGAGACACCTAGAATTAGTCTTTGTCCAGATCTAGCATCACAATTACCCAGCATTAAGGATGGATACTGATGAAGCAACTTACCTCTTCAAAAGAGACAACTGAGATTCAATAGTTGTTTGTTTAATTTGCACTTTTTGAGCACTGCATATTATTTTAGAGAGATCTTCCTGACGTATCTTGTTTTCTTCAGGTCTCGAAGAAGAAACCTTTAAGAGATTAGAATTCAGAAACAACGCTTCCCTTAATTCCTGCTTAACTATTATTCTCTTTTGGTGATCAAGTATATTTTCCTACTCGTGTTGACAAAATATGCACTTAATTTAGTAATAAACCCAGTATCCAAAAATCCCCCAAACCAGAAAGACGGCTGTCACCACGTTAGCTTTAGCTGTTACCAACATCTGTGTATACTCAGACTCTTCAGGCATTTTCCCAAGTACTCTACTTCATCATAACTGCGTCACAATAACCTGGTCATAGCAAGTACGTCCCTGTTTGCTGGTTTTGGCTGGCATGGAGTAATTTTCTTCATAGTAGCAAATACAGGGCTGTGTTTTGGACTTGCAGTTGTGCTGCAGTGCAGGCAATACAGAGATGTTTTTGTTACTGCTGAGCAGTTCTTAGACATGAAGTCAAGGGCTTTTCTGCTTCTCACCTCACTCCACTAGCCAGCTGCCTGGGGCTGCACAAAAAATTGAGAGGGCACACACACAGCTGGGATAGCCATCCCCACCTGACCAAAGCAGCATCCCATACCATACAGTGTCATGATTAGCATATAAAACTGGGGGGAAAAGAAGGAAGTGGGGAGGATGTTCAGAATGGTAACGTTTGTCTTTCCAAATCACCGTTACATGTGATGGGACCCTGCTTTCCTGGGGATGGCTGAACCATGATGCCTGTCCATGGGGAGTGGCAAATGAACTCCTAGTTTGGCTTTTCTTGTGTGTGTAGCTTTTGCTTTACTTATTAAACTGCCTTCATCTCAACCCATGAGTCTTCTCACTTTTACTCTCCCAATTCACTCCCACATCCTGACATGGGGGGAGTGAGCGAGCAGCTGTGGGGCTGAGCTGCTG
This sequence comes from Cyanoderma ruficeps, assembly GCA_008694505.1. Taxonomy (NCBI): domain Eukaryota; kingdom Metazoa; phylum Chordata; class Aves; order Passeriformes; family Timaliidae; genus Cyanoderma; species Cyanoderma ruficeps. The sequence continues at coordinate 50,525,947 of VZDJ01007749.1, forward strand.
ACTGGGGTTAACCATGACATCCAGTTTGCCTTATTTCTATTTGCCATCTATAAGCACTTAACTCAGTAACAGCAGAGCACACTTCAGAAGCATAACAAATGTGTTTATAGGTTTGCCCCATTCTCTTGGCTGTAAACTCTAATGCTTACAGTAGCTTTGTTCTGAAACAAGTCACATAAATGAGCAGTTTCTTATATTGCTGATGGTAAAGTCAAAGCATGCTCTGCACTTCTGACAGTCATTTGCAAATTGTCACATTACATAATTCACGCCTCTTTTCCACCTGTGAAACTTTACTATAATGACAGCAAAGGAGATAAAAAAATCTTGCCAAATCTCCCAAAATATCTTTAAACAAGCTCAAGATATAAATGAAAGCAGGGCAGTTTGTTTCCATAAACTCCAAACTTATTTGCACTCACAATCCTGCAGTTAAGCTTGACATGAACTTCGCTATTTATCAAAATTCAATAGTCCAGGTTTCCCACATATTGAATTTTCACTAACCTTCCTTTTGATGTGTTCCAGCAAGTCCTCCCGGCCCTGCCTAAAATACGCGTGCCGAAACTCTACCGGACCGTCCCGCTCCGTCTTGACAATCCCAGAGTCAACATGGACCACTTTACGGAAGCCATCTTAAAAAAAAAAACAAAACAAAAGAAAAACCTCAAAACCCGCATTAAGAAATTCAAAGTATGCTGTCCCAACTATCTTGTTGCCAATTTTGAGGATAAGACAGTATCCTAGCTGCAGAGAACACAAGGCCACTGTTCAAAAGAAATTAGAATTTAACTTTTATGTACAGGATTTAGAACTGTGCTAGAATGCAAAAATCCAGGAACTTACACATGTTCAACTGTCTGACAAAGCTTGCCATGTTGTTATGCTTGAAGTACTTGGGAAGGATCTCCTTTGCGAACCTCTGTTCATTCAACACCAAGAAACTCTTTCCATTCTAAAATGAGAGAGACACATTAAGCTACTTAAAAACCATAGCAGAAAACACATTTCGAATGCTTTTAGAATTAATCACCAGATTGGAATGTTTCCTTTTGCATGCAGTACATTACTGATCTGCTTGCCTACAGTTTTCCAAAACAAAAAGCGTACAAACCTTGCAGTTGCAAAGCAACTGAGTGCTATCAATTTACATCATCATCTGTATCTGAAGGGGAATCTCTCTATTGTTACACACTGCTTGATCAAGATAGGAAATAATTGCTGACCCGCAATTATCACAGTTTCACTACAGGACAATTCTATCAATTTTGAATGTAGTTTTGAAGCCCTGGTAAGAAACCTTAACAAAGAACGTAAGCAAGGAAAAAAATACCAACAACCAGTTGACATTCCCATCTGCTTTTCAGTGTAAAAGCATGATCAGTTTGATAGGACTTGTAGAGCAGATGGAGCGGTCACAGAGCTGATGGTGTCCACTGGGTTTTGGAGTTACCAAAAAGGTAGCAACCTAAAGCAAGACGCCCCTTCTGGAATGGTCAGTTGTGAGGGAAGACTGATCTTCTACTTAATCCACAGGCTTTAACTAAAATAGAAGGATCAGCTCTTTGTTCTTCAATGACTGCACTCCATCTAACTACAGGGCAAGGAGCTGGCAGAATGCAAATTACCTACTTCAAAACGGTTTAGGTTCTGTCTACACATCCACAATACTCTCACCCTGTAGTTAATAAGTTTTATCTTCAACAAATGTCAACACTTGTCCTGCACATTCTTAAGAGGCTTTTTTAGTTTAATGAGTCACTTTTCTTATCCTCAAATGCCAGCAGTTCTATGATCTCAAGAAGCTTAAAGAACCAACTGTAAGACCATATGAAGGTCCTTGTCCAAAGGCAGGTGTCCTTGTTTCAGCTAGAACAGAATTAATTTTTTTTCTTAGTAGCTGGCAGAGTGCTGAGCTTTTGGATTCAGTGAGAGAATAATGTTGATAGGAACTTGATGTTTTAGTTGTTGCTGAGCAGTGGTTACCCTAAGTCAAGGTATTTTCAGCTTCCCAAGTGCTGTCAGCAAGCAGGTGCACAAGTTGGGAGGGTGCACAGCCAGGACAGCTGACCCAAACTGGACAAAAGGGGTATTCCATACCAAAGAACATCATGCCCAATATATAAACCAGGAGAGTTATCCAGCAGAAGGGCCAGCTGCTGTTTTTGGATGGACTGGGTACTGGCCTGCAGGTGGCAAGCAATTGTATTGGGCATCATTTGTTTTCCTTGTGTTTTCTTTCTGTTTTATTACAGTCATCATATACTTCATTTCAAGTTTAAATGGTTATCTCAACCCACGAGTTCTACTTTTTCTACCAGGGTGTGGGGAAGTGAGCAGGTGGTTGTTGTGCTTAGTTGCCACTGGAGGTTAAACCACAACAGCTTGTTCCTGCAAATCAGCAGGGAGCATCAGAAACAGCATGTTACAAATGGCTCTCCACAGAACGACTTAGGTGCATAACACAGAGAGGAAGGTAGGGAGATGAACACTTCCAGTAATGCCTACCTGCCTCCTGCTGAGAGCCAATCAGGAAGAAAAAGGGGAAGGAAAAGAAATGGCAAAAAGAGACTATTTTAGCCAATGCTGTGTGAAACTCACAAACTGTAGGTGCTGAATCAAGTGACTGCTACAGTGACCTGTGACACCAACAGATAACTTTCATGTGGTGCCTCACTTTATCATCACTTTGACATTGTCCAGGCCTAGCACATGAAAATGTGGGAAATGCATTCACAAGCTGTCGTTGCCCTGACAGTCATTTACAGCAAAGCTGAACAGACATTAAGGCCTGTCAGCTTCACTACACAGCTAAATACGATTGTCAACTCCTAGTGCCAGTGACCACAGCATACAGCAGTCTTCCAAGTGCTTCATTTGGTACTCCTGATCCATATCACAAGTAATCCCAATACTTCCCCCACCCCCACAAGAACTGCTGGTTGAAAATAATATCAAGTAAAATGAGTGGACTTTCCCCTCTATAAACAGCCTTGCAGAACCTCAAACAATTATTTATACTGCTAATTAAAAAAATAACAAAGGATACCTAACAGGTATTGCTATGTTTACTTGAGATAAAACATAAGCAATAGATTTGGAAATTCTCCATTAAAAGCATAAGGCAGCAAAACCAGGATTTTTAAATGCAGACATTATCTATCTTCATATAGCCTTTAGCATCTCTTTTCTAAAAAAAAACAAAAAAAAAACCCCANACCAAAAATAAACAAAATGAAAAAAAAAGAAAGAAAAGCTGTCATAATCTACTGAGGCCTCCTGCTTCCCTCTTCGGTAAGTTTTGGGTGAAAATGGAAAAACATCTTCAGCAAAATATTTAAAAAAATTTAATGTTTCTAAAGCATTTAAAATAAGGAGTTATCGGTTGAGTTTCATTCAATACCACTTAAAGATATTGATACGACTTGAGATCAAGATTTTATTGAAAACAGCATCTAGGAAAAAAATGAAGTGGCTATTATCAAAATATGTGCTTAGCTTTAGCACAACTGTCAATGATGCTCAGTGTAGCAGCTTGCCAGCTCTTAGTTGCCCTGTAACAAGACTGGTGCCCAATTCGACTTCCCCCGGCCCATTCCCTTCCCGCCACCCCAGCAGGTGGACACCGAGCCCGGGAACCCCCGGCCAATCCCCCACGTGGCCCTGCGGGATCCGGCCCCGCGGCAGCACACAGGAAACAGAAGGCCTGAGCACGCCGCTCTCCCCATGCTCCGGAGCTCTCCCGCAGCCCCGGCTCACCGAGGGCGAGCCCACCATCCCGCGGTGGGAAATCCCCCCGCAGCTCCACGTTCCCCGTACGCCGGCTCCTTAAGCTATTGGCAGAATCCCCCGGCTCCCGGGCCCCTTTCCACCCCCACGAACGCCGGAGCCTGTTCAGTCAGAGTCGCCAGACAGACAACCCTCCCCTCCGCGGGGGTGCCTGGGGACGCGCCCCCAGGGCGGGCACCAGAGCTCCTACTCCACGGTTAAAACAAGGGAGAGGCTGAGAACCGAAGCGAGCCGGCCTCTCCCGAGCAGCTCACCTCCGCCCGGCCCGGCCCGGTCCGGCCCAAGCCCAACCAAGCCAAGTGGCCATGCCCTGATTTTCCCCCCTCCCCACGCGCACGCCGAAGCCCACGGCCCCCGGCAGGTCCCGGTGCCCGCCGGAGCGAACCGCAGGGTGATGGCGGGGCTCCGCCACACGCCAGCGGGCAGGGGGCGGGGGCGGCCGACCTGGCTCCAGGTGATGAGCTGGTTGCTGGGAGTCTCGCCCAGCAGAGCCCACAGCTTGCTGAGGAAGGCCGGGACCCCCGGGCTGGCGAAGGGAGGCGACGGCTGCTGGGGAGGCTGCGGGGGTGGGGGTGGCGGCGGCTGCTGCTGCTGTTCCTGCTTCATTGTCGCTCGGGAGTCTCCGGGGCCTCTGTCTGGGGAAGGAGCACAACCAGACCGGCCTCGCCCCGCCCCTCGCCCCCACCCCGCATGCGCGGCGGCCCCGCCGCACGCGCGCGTGCCGGCCCCGCCCCTTCCCCCTGCGCCTTACATAACGTCCCCACGTGCGCCGCCCTCACGTGTCACAACAGCGCCGGCACGGGCGGGACGGGGCCAATAGGAGCGCGCCTCGCGGCGGGGGGGCGGGGCCGCGTCGCGCGGGCGCACGTTCCCGGCGGGGCAGCGGCGCGTGGCGAGGGGCGGGGGCTCGGCTGAGGGAGGCGGGGGCGTGAGGGGGAGCGGTCCTGCTCCAGCTCCGAGGGAAAGGCGGGCCAGTGCCCGGGGCTTTTTAAGGGCTTATCCCCGTGTGGGGTGTCCGAACCGCCTGGGAGAAAGGCGAAGAGTAGCTCTTCAGCTCAAAAACATGAGTACACAGGGCGTATGCGCAACAGGAATATCCAAGCCAACTTTCCCCAAAAGCATCTCATGGAGGCCCTAAGCAGACCCCTGTGCAAGGCAACTTGTGTTTAGACATCAGACCTATCAGCTACTGAAACTGCAAAAAGAAACTGGGTATCTCAAGGGAAAAAGCCTATTTCTTTTTTATACTGTACCAAGTATTTTGTAAAACTTAATCACATACTAACTGCAAATAGTTTTAAAGAAGTTGTTCTGTGGAACTAAAATTAGTATTTTCACAACAAACCTTCATCGACTAGTAATGTTACTAATATCTTTGTTGAAATTTCTCAAAAAAGTCAAAGAATCACAGTGAGTTTGATCTTCAGTTTGCAGTGAAAATGAAGCACAATGCCACAGGGAAGATAACAGAACCTTTACTGGGATAGCCTGCAGGAAAATTAAGTTCAATATTTCTGTTTCAAGCTGTATATCAGACATCTTCCCTTTTGTCACATCATTAGCAGCCTACCACTGCCTATAAAAAACCCTTTGACTGATGTTCACTAGATCATTCCTGAGAGAAGTCACAGTTGCTAAGTTTATGGCTCAGCTTTTCAGGTCAGTATTTAGAATGAGAAAACTTAATGCCATTTGAATTTAAACACAAATTTACAGTAATTTTCCAAATAATTTTACATCCTGACATGCATGGGCAGCAAGGTCGCACCGGATTCCATTTATCTAGGTAAAAATGCTAGATAAGCAGGGCAAAGAATATGGTTGTGACTTAATGTGGGTGCAGTGTTGCTCTGCATCTTATATTTCTTGTTTACAACTTCCATTTGAAAATAGGAATTGATTTGCAGACTTGTTGGACGATATTTCAAGAGGTCAACCCCTATATTGATGTCTTTGGCTGAGAAGTGGAACCATACACTTAATTTTTTTCATTTTCCTAGTAGACTGAATATCACCATGGTGAAAAAGACTGCTGTGTAATTTGATTTCCAATGTCTTACGGTTGAGGGAAGTCTTTTAACCTTTCTTTCTAAACCTCAGTTTAGGAAAAAAAAATCCTCCTGAAGCCTTAAGGCTTCAGAACTGAAAGTTATTTATTTAATTCTTACACTAACATAAAGTGTTAGCAATGTACAATCCAAATAAGGCTTCCATTAGATTTTTATTTTAATGTCTTACAAGGTCTGAGCACAAAGTAATTGCTGGTCCCTGTTCATAAAGCTTTTGGTTACATTATTTTACAATCCAGCCATTGCAAAACTCACCAGTCTTTACTCTGGGGCTGTTTGACTTCCCAGTATCTTCATAAGCAGTGCTGTAATCTTTTTCCACACTGCAGTAAAATTTTCCTCCACTTAGCTTGCAGAAATCTGGTAATTATCAGCTCTGAGACAGGTCAAGCTATTTAAATCTTCCCCGATACAGTTCTCACCCTCCCCTCTCCAGAAAAACATTACACTTTAAAACTCTTCAAGTATTGTGAAATGCTGGGAATTCCGATTTCTTCCCATATCCCTGAACTAACCCCTCAAACCCCAGCAGATTCTGTTCCTCCTGAGCCTCATTCCCCCTTCTGTGGGCCCATAGTTCCCCCACATGTCAGAGTTCCAGCTAAGACCTAGTGCTCGGGGACTAAGGGAGCACTGCCAACAGGAAACATCTGATTTCCAGCGCTTTTTTTCCACAGTTTTCGTGGAGAGGCTACATAGTTAGCAGCACCTCAAATCTGGGCAGGAGGCCAAAGGATAAAGTTAGATAGCTGTTCATATCACTATCTGTTTATTTTGACATTCCATATGCCTAAAAATCGCATCCATCACTGGTCTCTTCCTCTGCTCTTGCAGCAGGCAGCCCCACAGCACTCCTATACTCTCTTACAGGAGCTTTGGCCACTGATAGTCTAGTTGTGATGTGCTTTAAGAAAAATAATTTGGGATGGGGGCTCTGTTCCACAAGTAGGGGTCACAAAGCAGCCCTCATGTCACAATACTTTTCTGATATGAACTTAACCTCTCTTCTCTGACTTCCTATTTTCTTCCCCTACAATGGAATATGCAGCAGGGATCAACAGCCCTGTTTGTGCTGTTGGTCTGGCTCTTATGAGTCTGAAGTGCAATCTCCATGAACTCCAGTTACAACAGACCCTGAGTAAAGCCTGAGTCAACTCCCCCAGGGATACCAGTCTGCAAATTTTCCTCAAGACAAACAGCATGATGCAAAACAAGAAACTGAAAATGACAGGAGAGACAAAAGCAGGGTGACAGATTTCAAGGCAATGCCCTCCTCTTTTTGCAACCACTATTTGTCCTGCCTGAAAGGCCAGCATTTGAAGGTTATCTTTATTGATTCGTGAGTATTGATCCATATGAAAGCAAGACACAAATCAGACGCTGAGCTTGCACAAATGTTAACCCTGGAAAAAGCGCAGGCAGCCAGCCACAAATAGGCTGTCCTGGATCAAACACTGCAGAGCACCTCACAGTCAAATTTGATGCAAGCCTTCCACCTTTAAAAAAAACATTACACCACTTAAATAACTGAAAATGTTGCTGGAAGTCCCAGATCTGCACATATGAGGGTCTCCTCGAATCAAAAGTGGCCCTAAGAGGCCCAGCTTTAAATTAATCCTCCTTGAATCAAGGATGGTCTGAGATGTCCGTATTTGTGATGGAACTAGCTAGAGTAGGCAAGGTAGATGGCATTTCAGAGAGCTTCTATAGAGATTAATCTTCCAAAGTAATATCCATTCAGTTAGCGTTATGCCATCCTTGTGCATCTGATTCAAGTACCACTCACTGTTTTGGATGGCTGAGTAATTAATTTTCCTTCTTGTGCCCTGCAGGAAGAACAGGTGGCACAGTCAGCACACCGGATATTTAATAGACAGTGATAAAACAAAGGCTGGCATCAAGTTTCAAAATTCAATTCATTTGATAACTGTTCCCCACAGTATATTTAAAATTAAGCTATGATAACTGAAACCAACTTCCATTAATGATCAATGGCTTTTCTTTCTTGAAAGAAAAATTGAGGCCTACATTTGTATTGACTACAAACCCTCCATGATAGTTTGCTTTGCAAATAGCACGGAAGTGGTATCCATTTCTGATTTGCTTATGTGTGAGGAATAATTGAAACAAACTTTCCCAGTTAGACAAGATCTTCCATACACCTTGAAAATATTCAGTGTTTCTTGAAAGAGTTTATTTGTAATATGAGGAAAAGTTACAATTCTGGAAAACGTATTTTTAAACAAGCATTTTTTAGTTGAGATAGCATTCAATTAAATGCTATCTCAACTTAGTGTCCTTGAGAAGTTCCAGATTTAATTGCTTGAAGCCATGAAAAAAAATATGTCTTTCAAAAGGAGGCAAAATAATATCTGATTTGAAACCCATTTCTTAACCTGTTAACAATGAGTTCAGGACAGATTACCTGATTTTCAGGGTTTTTTTACAAAGTTAGTATTTATACTGAAGCTTTTGAAAAGAGTAGATTTGGAAAAAAAGAAGGAAGGAGGTTTCATGGGTGGTACACCTGGCGGAAAACTTTATTGAAGTTTTAGAGCAGTTTGCTGTGACCATGTGTTGGCAATTATGGAAGTTCAATAGTAAGAAAAAACCCCAAAGTATTTGTGGTCATTTGGTCATCCAAACCTTTTTCAACACTGTTTTGTTCTGAAATGAAAAGTAGATACTAGAACCTGTTAGCATAATTTTCTCTGCTTCAGAGAGGATTTTGTTACGCAGAAGTTCTGAACATTGTGGCAACGAAGGGCTCATAAATCAGAGTAAAGCATGAGAAGAAACTTTTATCTCACCTGAAGCTAGTTTATAAACCACATACTACATCCATGATTTACTTATTCTAAAGCCTCCATTTCATCAACTTCACATTCCAAACATGAGGACCTCCATAAAACAACTGTTCTGTCAGCTCAATTCCAGAGCATGGCAAAACTTTCTTCAAAAATGAATGTCCCTTGCATTGGTTTATTCTTACCAAGAACACAGTGGAAATTCTTCACAAAGTACCAGTGAGCAACCTTAACCATGTATTTGACACAGAAAATCAACAATGTTCTGATTAAGTTTTAAAATTAACATTATTTTCAAGACTAAATTAGATTAGATTAGTCTGCTCTCAAGGCCATTCAGAGATACAATTTGAATGGATAAAAACCACCTACTCTGTGGGTATGGAGTCTGTCCTGTCATGTCTCTCCATGCTAATCACCATTTAAAAACTCTCTTCAGCCTGTTTAAACCATGAAACACTGAGACGGAAACCAAAACAAGCCAAACTGGCTAATCTCAGTCTAATTTACCTGAATCTGAATAGGTGGAACTGTAATTTCCTATGTCTGTGCCTAATCTGCTGTTCTCATTGTTGTTTCAGGCTCCTGTAAGCTTTTATAAAAGAAAAAAAAAGACTTGATTTCCAGAAACATGGCCCAAATTACTAGCTTTCCTCTATTGTCAGAGATACTAGAAAAAAACAATGATTTACTGTAGTGCCCACAGGATTCTGCTGTTTCCTTCCCAGTTTGGTTAAAACTATTGCTTGTAGCAGCCACACACCACAGTTGAGTGGACAGCTGGTGACTGAAATGATATCTATGCTGTCACTGCAATTGCAGCTGTCATCACCTTTGTTAAGTTGGTCAAACGTAATCAAGCCCTTATCAAATGTCCATCAAAATGTTGTCTTCCATGCTAGACTGCTTATTCTTCCCCACACAAATTGACCATTAAGTGGAGAACCCCCTGCAATGGGCAGTTTCTGTATTACGCAAATGTGAAAACTCAACACAGACAGAGCATCTTGACTTCACAGTTCTGGTGGACTCTGTGGTTTGCACGTATTTGGTATTCCTTATCCTGGAATTTGAATGTAGTCTCAACACTGTGTCACTTCTTCTTCTCCCCTGCTCTAGATAAGAGCTATAGTCATAGCCCAACAACACATCTTCTAGGGATATAACAAATAAATTAATATTCATTTGACTTCACTCCTCATCCTTAAGGTCTGTCCTGTGCTGGGGTAAAAGTGTCAGGTGCTCTGTTAGAGCACCTGAAAACCATGGAATTATAATTGTAATCATAATTTGCTGTATGAGCAATGCACCTGAAAATTAGAAAACCATGGAATCATTTAGGTTGGAAAAGACCTTTAAGATCTTTTAAGATCTCAAGTCCTGCCATCAACCTGACACTGCCAAGTGCACCACTAAAACATGTCCCTAAGCAGCACATCCACATGTCTTTTAAATATCTCCAGGAGTGGGGACTCCACCACTTCCCTGGTCAGACTGTTCCAATGCTTGACCGCCTTTTCAGTGAAGGAATTTTCCCTCATATCTAATCTAAACCTCCCCAGATGAAACTTGAGGCCCTTTTCTCTTGTCCCATTGCTTATTACTCGGGAAAAGAGACTGACCTCCACCTGTTTACACCCTCCTTTCAGGCAGTTGTAGAGAATGATGAGGAAGGAGACTCTCCCCTGAGTCTCCTTTTCTCCAGGCTAAACAGCCCTAGCTGCTTTTCATAAGGCTTGTTGTCCAGAGCATTCACCAGCTCAATTGCCCTTCTCAGGATGTGCTGCAGCACCTCAATATTTTCTTGTGAGGGCCCCAAAACTGGGCACAGGGCTCAAGGTGTGTCCTTATCAGTCTCAGTACAGAGAGGCAGTCACTGCCCTGGTCTTGCTGGCCACATTATTTCTGATACAAGCATGGCATTAGTGGCCAGTATTATGAATCAGAATTTGTACTCCAAAAGGTGTTTCCTAAGTTCTTCTTTTACCGAGACAATAACACACACAGGACTACTAGGACATTCCACTTGCACATTTACTAGTTATATTACTAAAGAAGTCCCATTAACGTAGTAATACTTTTTCTCCTAAAGTAGCAAAGGTTTTTCTCCATGTTATTGTTAAGAAACTGCTGTCCTTAACTTCAGCTAAGTGTTGCTGCCTCACAGAGAGAACACTGCAAGAACCCTAAGGACATGAAAGGCTCTAGTTCAATAACATTTTCTCCCCCCTCTGCCTCCTCTTACAATGCAGTGTTATGCAACACTTTTCACTCCCTTGCTGCTGTGTTACCTCCCACACTAGGTTGCAATAACTATTAGATCAAGGCAAATTGGAGTAAAAAACACATGCAAAAAATAATGCTTTAGACATCTGGGGGAGAGCAAGCTTTCAACCCATATCTGTTCTATAACCCAGTTCAAGTAATTTCAGATCCAAAAGCAGTTGCAGCATCCCAGCCAAAACAATGTCCTAGCACTGGAAGTGAAGAGCTAAGAAACTTGAGTTAGGGTGCACTGTACCTTTGGATTCTCTCCTTCCAGCAGAGGATTTATGAAGAGAGGTAAAGCACAATAAAAGCAAGACTATTCTGTTTTCAAATACTTAAAGTACTTGAAAACAGATCCTGACTGAAGCAGATCTCAAGCTTAGTAACTTTATTATATGGACTAGTTCCTTTTCACAGCTATTCAGCAGACTACTCAAAAATCCAGCTAGCTAAAAAAAAATATTCAAAGACAGTTGAAAATTTTATTATTACTGCTGTAAAAGCTGTATCTTAAAGGTAACAATGAAAATCCTAGAACTAAATCTCACTTTCTGCATGCATTTCTGTTGAAGCCTGTGGGAGATATTGTGGAAGTAAAATGAAAGCATTCTTTGTGTCCTAATTTTAACACTACCCTGAAAGCAAACACAAATCTACTCAAACATGCAGCCATAGTAACCATCAACAAAATCGCAGGAGAGCAATTGTTTCGTTATGGCTATAGACATGAAATTTTAAATGAAATTTGAAAAGAAATGCCAATAAAAAATTGCTTTAGATCTGTGGAGTTTCTTTGGAACAGGGGGAAAAAACAATCTATGACCAGAGCAGTTTATAACAGTGGCTGGTTGAAAAGGATAAAATTGTTCTGTTGTATATGCAGCTGCCAGGTGGTCATGAACTGCAGAGCTCCCCTTTGGAAGAATACAAGGCAGCAAAGGCCACTGATGCAACCTACAAGCTCTAACCACAGTTTGTAGAGAATGATTTTCTAAGTATTTTCTTACTCTCACTGTGAGGAGGGGCATTTCTACTTAACATCCATAGGGCAAGGCTACCCAAACCATCATGTGTATGAGACCAGTACCCCCTGCTCCTGACCCTACATTATGTGGCTGGCATAACCAATGCTATTCTATAAGCAGAGCAGCTGCTCTCTGTAACCAAGTAGGTAATGTATTTGTTCACTTTCCGTCATTATCAGGCCCCGAAGGTCCAGAACCAAGTAGACAAACCAAAGAGATTTCTTCTTCCCCTCCCGACCTGCCTCAAGGTTGCTGGGCGCCAGGATAATGACTCCCTTCCCTGCCAAGCCCTGGAGGCCCAGCCAGGGAGGTGCTGTTGTTGACCCTGAGGGAGGCCTAACAGCACACAGAGCTGTCTGTACTTTAGGTTGTGTTATAAGCTTGAGTTAGGGCACAGCTGTAATTGTGAGTTAGGTTGTATTGTAAGTGCTGTATTAGGCTACTTCTAAATTGGACTGCCTTGATTCTGCTTCTAAAAATCCAGTGCCATTCTAGCAATAAATTCTTTGATCAGTAGATCAAAGTAGATTATTATAGGCTGCTAAGAAAATAAAGCTTTAATTGTTACTACAAGTTATCATCATCATCATTCTGCCTAAGATCCCTAAAAGAACCTGTCTGTCCTCTTAGCATGGGGTGACACAGGTGTAGATATCTCAGGACTGAACACATGAATTCACACACAGTGTGTGTGTGTGCCATACATATATCTACCAAACAGTGGGAGTGTCCAGTTCTTAATGGAGTCCTCTCTGCCTGGGCCAGACACCTTTCTTTCAGACTCAAGGAGACCACAAACCAATCGCATCCTGTACCACACACATTCTACAAGTTCAGCACCTTGCCCCAAATGCCAGTGTAGGAAGTGAACAAAGTGTTCCATTCTATCAGCCTCAGAAAATACCAAGGACACTTGTTTCTATTATAGCCGTCAGCTCAGTTCCCCTGGACAATACTGTTTTCGCTATCAGTGTAGAAAAAAACAAAGGACAACAAGACTTTCCTGTCTTTTCTGAAAGATAAGGAACACTCTGGAAAAGCTGCTGTCACCTCAGTAATACACCAGTCCCCATCCTGCCCCAAGCTGCCAAATCAGTTATGGTAACAGCTGAGCTTTCCAGATTTAGGGAGTGTTAGTTGTAGGACTCCAGCTTCTGACTCATCCTCACTGACAGGACAGCTGGAGAGGTTAAAGACATCTGACAAAGGCATTTTGAGTCACCCCCCCTATCTAAGGGATAAAATCAGTATGATTTGAATCAATAGTCTAACCCTTAAAATACTCATTTGAGATAACTCATGTGGGCCATCATTGCTATACTTATTAACTAGCACAAGGGTTTGAAGAAAAGGCTGCATCATAGAAGAAATTAATATAAAAGCAGTGAGGTAGGTGGACATGCTTTTTTCAAAATAGCTTGGTTAACCCACCAAGATTTGGATACTGACATGCCAGAAGTGACATATTATCCATAGGTATTTAAGAACTCATTTTCCTGAGCATTCTTACAGAGAAGATCCAAATGTGGATACAATGCTCATTTGAGTGTTGAACAGTCCTAACACAGTGCCTGCTGTGGTGATCCAGATGAAGCAGCCTCAGTTGTGCTTGTTCCTTCTTTCTTGATGTAATCTAGGTTTGTGCCAGTGACACGGTGCTCTGCTCATCCCTGAGTGCCTGTTGATGAGAACAATACCAGTGCAAAGCTGTTTATGCTGACTCAAACACGTACAGAATTCTCACTTCAAAACCTTTTCTACCAAGAGGGAAAAAGAACTGTGTTAGAAGACACTGATACTAAATACATAAGTATTACTACATACAAGACTGTGGGCGTATGCAGCTCTATTTAGATACTGATCTGTGTCTGGTAAAGAATACAGAGATACTGCATTGAATCAACTGCTTACTCAAGACTTTATTTTTTTTTTTTTTTTTGTGTAAGCCATGCATAGGTGTTGTCAGAGAAGACAAATTTAACTATGGTGTTACTGAATTAAGCATGTCGTATGCTGACAACATTTTTTTTTTTAAGGAAGAATAAAGTGTTTTGTTGTTGCATAAATTAGACCAACTCTCAATTTATAAAGATTTATGGCAGGATTCAGAGGCTGACAAGCACTGTATATGCCTGGCCAGTTCTGTTTACTATTTTATCTCTTTTCTAAAGGGAAAGCTTCCTAGGGTAAGCTGTCAGAGCAATGGTAAAAATGGAAAGAGCCATTATATCCAGCCCTACCACCTGTTTTCTTTTTCCACTGTGGGATCACAAGATCTATGACTTGTTTAAAAGCAGTTTAAGTTCAAGGCTCCACCAATGGAAGCATTACTCCAAAAGTATGCTCAGAAATCCTAGGGAGCTTGCTGCAAAAACTGCAGTTTGGGAACTGCATGCAGCTGTAAGTTTGTTAGTATTTTTAAATCAATAATTACTGAGGGAAAGCAAGAAGTATCGGCCTCTGCTGCTTTGTAAATATACAGTGCTTTATACCACAACATCACAAAATAATGGTTTTGTTTTGGATGAAGGTTATCAAGTGAAAATCACCCACCTCTCAGAAAATATAACTTGCTACCTGAACAGGAATACATTCTCTTTTAGGCTCCTTCATTTCCTAATGTCTTGGGAAACATTTAGATTCTCCCCACATCTGAGACAACGCATTTCACACTGCCTGCCCTAATCACAAATAAACTTTTGCTCTTTGCTTTCCACAAAACTCAAGTCATTTTGCCAGGGGAGGAAAAAAAAAAAAAAAAAGATTTCACTCCAACTGTCACAAATGCTGATTTTAGATTAAAAGCTTCCAAATAAGATTTTCATTAAAAATAGAGGCTACTCAATTTTGCAGTAGTAGTGGAATGTATTTGGGCAAAGTGCACCACAAAATTTTATGTTTGATTTAATTGTTAATGACTTAACAGTATCTCAGCATCATCATTGGATGTACTCTAAAAACATTTATAGGCAGATGAACTGCAAGGAATGTGACCAAGGAAAGCCAGCTCATGCTGTAGGGTGGAACAGATAGTTCTAGCATACTAAAAATAAAAAGAAAGCATTAACACACCATGTGCTGTGCAACCCCAAATTATTTAGAAGTGTTTCGATAAAAGGTAACCATGACAAAAGTTCAGACCTGCTGAAAAAAGCAACCGAAAGTGATTGAAGCCAGCCACATGCCTCATTGCAAAAAATAAGCAGTTGTAACTCACAATTTTGTTTCTTTGATTTTATGCAAACTTTAGGATAACATTCATCCAGTCACAGAGTTTTTCTTGGTAACACAAGTAGTAACCGTGCCAGACAGGAGCTGAAATGCAAGTGGTGAAGCAAATTTTGGGTTGTACACAGCCCACAACTGTGTTTTTCTTAAATGACTAATTTGTCTTGCACTTCAGTTGTAGTAACTTCTTATGGAGTAAGTTCCATTATAACTCCTGTGTTCCTATTACTGTGCTCATTCTCTCTCAAACTGTATGAGCAAAGGTGTAAAAAAATAAAGTGTTCTTCACTAAAGCAAAGGATTTTATTAGTAAGTCAAATTATTTGATATCATAGAATCATGTCATTTCAACTAGATGTTAATTTTCAGCATTTTTGGAAGCCACAAGCAACATGGGGGCCTCTGTGTGCATACACAGTAAATAGTCAACACGCAAAGGATTTTTTTTCCCCATAACTTTATATTGAAAATAGGAACCAGAACTGAATTATTTCTGAGAATGTTTCATCTAATGATCTTGCAGTTGGGGAGAGGGCAAAGGAGACTTAGAAGAGGTAAATCTTTTAAACAACAGAAGTGTTTCTAACCACAACAGAGTAGACAAATTCTACTGACTGTAGCAGGAAAGTGGGTGAAATAATTTAATGACACCACAGCCTTGTGCAAATCTCAATCAAGTTTTCACTTTGCTTATAAAGAGGTGATGGTTTCATATCCCGTGCAAAATCAGTTAGTTACACTCTGAGTTCCTCAGAACTGGCAGCAAGCGTCTCAATCTCAGCCTTGTTGAAGTGCTCACTCATACTGTTTGGGTATGGAGCATACAGACTGCAATCACAACATTTTCTTAAGCTTTTGTTCTGTTCTCTTGGAGTCAAAACACAGTGGTCTGCCTATCAACTTATTTGGTCTTTTGCTTTCTAGCAAAGAAGTTAAAGCATAGCACCAAAACAGGACACATTTGCTCAGCAGCTCAATACCAGCCCGCCAGAAAACGTGGAGGAAAATGTAATCCACTTTATCCATGTTAAAAACTTCATTAGATTATCATTCTGCAAGATAAGCTGATATCAGAAAAAACATATGTCAAAGATTAAAACACTCTTAAGCCTATCCTAGAAAGGCAGCTTTAAACCAAATGATTCCCAATTGAAACTTGTCAAATTTTGCCTGGCAGGTTTCAAGTGTTACTGAGCTGTCTGAAAGAACTGCAGTTGATTCAAAACAGCAGCAACTTCACATCTTGGTGTTGTTCAAGAAGATCTATCTCATCAAAATATCAGATGGTAGTTCCAGAGTTCACAGTGTATATTCATTCTGGCATATCCATATGCTGAATACTACTCAAATTCCCTTTTAAGAGCTTAACTAGAATGAATACCTGTTCTTAACAGAGGAGCTGGACTAACAACTGGCACTTGCACTCCTAGGGTAGGGAGCCAAAAAAACCCATTCCCACCTCAGACCAGCACTGAACCCAAGCTGCCATTCTCAGGCCTTTGCTTTTGTATGTGGCAGAACTCCACACTAGCAAGAGCTAAAATGCATCTGGGTCATGACTCACTTGGAGCAACTGTTTGACCACAACAACTTACAGTGACTGAACACTTTGTCCTCACCACTGCCCACTCCTGCCTTAACTCCACTTGCAACACAAACAGAAAATCCAAACAAACAAAAAAACCCCAAAATTCACTTTTCAACTCATAACCTACCAAGTAGGAATGAATAGCATCCTGAGAACTGGCAGGCCTATAAGGAAAGAGTGTCTGCAGAGACAGAAAAAAAATTCCTTTTTCTCACTCTTCTTCGGTCACCACCTCTTTGCTTCTTAATACAACTTACAAAAGCTCCATTTCTTTCTCTTAACTCACAAATAGAAAGGACAGGTAGGATTATGGAGCAGCACACTATTTTCAGCCATCTCATTGCCCTTTTTCAACATTCAAACATATGTAATGTCTATGGATCCTTTCCAACACACCCTCCTACCCCACATAATATTCCTCCTTTCTCCTACTGCTAATTTTCCCCTTTTTCGTTCAAAATCAGTTAACTCAAACCAGCTGTGATCACAAGCTAGAAAATGCTGAACCAGCTGCCATGGATCAGGGCAACTTCAGCCACAGCTGAAGGCAAACAGGATACAAAAAGGAAGGACATTAGTTCAACTTGGTTACAGAAAAGCTCTCTCCTTATTTTTACACAATGCTAAACTTCAAGACCAGTCTTCTTCCTTTCTTAGCTAGATCTAAAAATTCTGGTACTGTTTTCCTCCTAAAATTAAATGCACTGCTCTTACTCTTCAGCTGTCCTTATCTGTATTTGAGATGTGTCTGCTCCAACTCTTCATTGATCAAGACCACCAACTCTGCCTTCAACTTTGGTTTTGCTTCCTGTCCCATCACATTAATTTTCCAAATTCTGAAAGGAAAAAAAAAAAAAAGGCATCTCAATGGTTGCTTTTAGGAAAAAAAAACCGCAAACAGAAACAAACAAAAAAATCCCAGCCCCAAACTTTTCCCTATACCAGGCCGCAGTTTTCCTTGAAACAATTAAATCTTTATTCAGTGTAAAGAAAAATAAAATTCAGAACTGTTTAATTTATGTTCCAAGGAATTATCAAAGTTTACCTTAGATTATACAAGGAATGTGAGGAGAAGACTGCTACAGTCACAAACAGGTAGTGACAATATTGAATAACCTCTAAAGTGGCCTTGCTTCAGCACTGCTAAGGGACAATAGAGAGGGTTTGTAGAATCACAGAATCAGCTAGGTTGGAAAAGACTTTGGACATCATCAAATCCAACCTATGACCTAATTCCACATTATCAACTAGACCTTGGCACTAAGTGCCACATCCAGTCTTTTCTTAAACACCTTCAGGGATGGTGACTCTGCCACCTTTCTGGCAGGCCATTACAGTAGTAGGTTTGCTCTTAAGTGTAGGTATTACACAGCATATGAGGGCTTTGAACCTCAGTCACTGATAACACAGATTTGTTGATCAACATCAACAAGGATCAAGAATGGGCTTCCTAACACGGTATTTCTTAATTCAAAAATTTGATTCATTGAACTTACCAAAATTCCTTTTTCAGAGAAAAAGAAATCTTCTGACATTTTGATCATCATCGTCACTACATTTAACACAATAATTTTTGTCTTCAGGGTTATTTAGTGTTTTTATAGGAACTTTTGTGACGAAATATCAACCTCAATATCCAAATAGCTTGACCAGCAACGGTTCAATGCCTGTCATGGAAAGGAACACGGTCCTCTGATGACTGCAGCTCCGAGGCCACCAATTAATTTTTCTGCTCTTTCAGCAAGGCATACGGTTTTTATACAGTCCCTCAAAAACCCTTTCCTCAGTGAAGGCTCCAAACCCCATTTCTATCAATATTTTAACTTTATCAGAAGTTTAAAATAAATAAATATTTTAAAATCCAGAAAACTGATCTGTTCTAATCCCAAAAAAGGGTCTGACACTTGAAAATTCAGTAGGGAAATTAGTCCTCTCAGGTGACAATCAAAAGAATATGAAAAAAAGAGATAATAATTTAATTTAAAATTTTAACCATGCTGGCTGAATTACAGCCCCTTATAACTAGCATGTAAAAGATTAAACTCAAGTTACATAACATTCTTCCTCATTATTTCAGATATTAAGTAGCATTTATGTAGTATATCTTTCAGGAAGTGAATATTTTCCAAATGAGTCTAATAATAAAGCTAACTCCTCAATTTCCAAATGTTGAGCTTACTGTGCTAACAGTATAGTGTGACTATTAAAACATTTTTTTAAACTTTGAGATTCTTTGTCTCAAGACTGAACAAATGCCATTTCAACACTGCATGATATTAACTTCAATATTTAAAAATAAACATATTTTCAAGAAAAGCAAGTTGGAATGACCATGTGGAGGTAATAAGAATTACTGTCATATGTGA
Organism: Cyanoderma ruficeps; assembly: GCA_008694505.1. Lineage (NCBI taxonomy): Eukaryota > Metazoa > Chordata > Aves > Passeriformes > Timaliidae > Cyanoderma > Cyanoderma ruficeps. The sequence continues at coordinate 50,545,087 of VZDJ01007749.1, forward strand.
CATATTTCCGTAATGCCGTGAAGAATATGCTTTTTTCAATCAGATGTTTAACCCTGAAAAATACACAGCAGAGCACATGAGAACCGTTCCAGTTAAGCACCTGTTTTTTCCTTTTAATTTAAACACCCCCACCCCTTAACACTGAGACTACCCAAAAATTGCACTGGTACTAAGCAGAATGGAGCGAGAGCATTCTTACTGGGAGGTCACAAAAGTTACATCATATTTTTCAGTGTATGCACTCCTTGTTGTTTTCATATTGGGTTATTTAGATCCCGCATCGGCAATAAGAAAAACAAACATGCTGCAAAAACTCCATTAGCTGCATCAGTGTTGTTTTAAGTGATGATAGTTATTACCAAGCTAAAAAGCTAATGAGAGTTAGAGTCTAAGGCCAAATGAAAAACCTCTAAGAAGAAGAATTCCTTTCCCTACATCCTTAGGAATATTGAGTAGAACTAACTCTGTATGAATTAACTACTGTGTTAATTGTAACATCTATCCATAAGCTATGAATTCAAGTGCAGACTGAGTGAGCTCGAGCCATGACAGAACAAATTTGTATTGAACATCACCAGTTACTCTAGAGATCAGCTGTAAGTTCCTGGGGTTTGCGGTAGGACATTTACTGGCTAAGAATACAGGAAAAAACCCCAAACAGACATAAAAAATTTTATGGGAACAGAGACCAGTAGTTTTCAACTTCTGTCTCAAGTGTATGGATCATTAATTACTTTTAAGGGACATGCAACAGACATCTGGTAAAAACAAACTTCAATCTACTAATATTACAAGTGCTGTATGTGTATATTCTTACCTATCACTTTCATGACCAGTGACACAACTCAAGGAAATGGCATGAAGCTGTGTCAGGAGAGGTTTAGGCTGAATATCAGGAAAAGGTTTTTTACCCAGAGGGTGGTTGGGCACTGGAACAGGCTCCCCAGGGAGGTGGTCACAGCACCAGCCTGACAGAGTTCAAGAAGGATTTGGACAACCTCTCTGGCATGTGGTGTGACTCTTGGGGTTCCTATGTGGGGCCAGGAGTGAGACTCGATGATCCTGATGGGTTCCTTCCAATTTGGCATATTCTGTGATTCTATGATTACAAATTTTCCAGGAGTTCCATTTAGAAATAGGCTTGAAACAGATTTAGATAATAGAATTCAAACACCATAAGGTGTTATGTTAAAAAAAAAGGGTTCTGAAAAATATGTCTCTCATTTACAAGCACTTGTGGAGAAGTATAAAATTTAAGTCACTCAAGTAGCTGTGAAGCAAATACACAATTTGTAACCAGTGACATTTTCTTTATGTAGTTGCTCATCACCTTATGTATTTTGCAAAAGGACTAAACCCCCACTAGCCTCACATTTAGATTACTTGAACATCAAGAGATTAAATTTTTGAATCTGAAAAAAGAGACTGAAATTCTAAGAGAAACCCATAGGATACACTGTAGTAAAGACACAGATAATGCTGAACACCTGGCTCAAATATTTTCAGAAAGTAAAAGTTTCACTATTGTTTTCATTTAACTGGGTTTTTTTGGTTTATTTTGTGTCGGGCCAAGAGCTGGACTACAAGATTGTAAGATAATATTTTTGGGGGAAGGGAGGGAATGTGAACTGGAGAGCAGACAACTTGCCACTCCAGTTAGTAAAAATAATTCTTCCTACATCAGTTGAACTCCAGATGTTCATTCATAATCGAGATAAGCAACATGTCAGTGATTGTTTGCAATCATAAGACAAAAACCTCAGAACTGTGAGGTGGCATTAACTATATTAAATTCCTCTGTCCTAACATTAAGGATGCTGTAACTTCCAAACCAACAAAAGAAGTATGGATCAGAAGAGTACTGATACCCAGGTAAAGGATAGGTAAGGTAAGGATAACCTACTAGCAACTGACCAAAATTCCTTTAAATACATAATTTTGAAGAGCCATAATAAAATCCACATGTGCTTGGAGAAGGCTACAGCTAGAGGTTTATAGATTATTTATGAGAGTATTGTAATTTCAATAACGTTGAATGCACAGAGATCTGACTTTTTCAGATAATCATTAGAAGACTTGAGGGGTGTTTTCACGTTTTAATAGACTTTATGAAGATGTATGTGTTTGGGCACTATGGCTATATTTTCTGTCGTTACAAAAATCAGGTTTCTCAATAACTAATTATATCACAGTTAAAAAACAAAAATCAAACTTACATACTGAACAGCATTTAGCCTTAAATTTCCTGAAAAAAAAAAATAGTGCTAGTGAAACAGAAGTACTACAGGGATTGTTGACAGTATGAAAACCACCAGAGCAAAGCTGTTTTACTGGCTCCCTCCTCTGGATCATTTTAACTGCCTAGACAGATACATCATATTGATACTTCTTATATACAAACACACACGTTTATAAGATAAGGAGAGACATTAAATACTTCACCTGAAATACTTCAGACTAATCAGGTATAAGTAAAGAATACTGAAGAGAAGCAATATAAACTCCCACAATATTTTACCTGTTTAAGCCAAAATTTGTCTTGGAAATCCATACAGCTGGCAAACACAGGTGGACACCAGTATGCTCCTCTGTGTCAGAACTACTTAAGTAAACTGAACATAATCCCACAATTTTAAACCATAGCAAGTTTTATGTTTTAGCATCCCTCTGGTCTGGAGCTATGGTTACTCACTGCCTCAACAGAGCTATTGATGTCTCATTTGTTTCTGCATTAAGATCAATAATTCCTTTTAAAGGGCTCTTTTCCCCTTCAAAGTTCAAGGGAAATATTTCAGTAGATCTTAAAAAAGCCCAGCATTAAAAAAAAAGGTGAAAGGAAATTGGAATTTTGTAAGCAACACTAAACTCTTTGAAACAATCATTGAATGTTTCTGTAGAACCTATTTACATGAAAACAGAGATCTGTGGAGATAAAACAGGGCAAGTAAAGAGACCTTTACTGACATTCTAACACTTCATTAGTTAAACTGCTTTTGAGTATAATCATTATCTCAAACAGGAAATAATCTTGGATAAAGTAGATCTCAAAAACAAGCTCCTAATATCCCTCACTCAGTAACTGAAAGGCAACAATAAATGTTGTCCCATGAAGCACTGTACTGCTCATGCACACAAATTAGTTTTAAAGTAAACATGACATGGTGATAGATTAGACCCGATTATACCTGAAACATGGATGACCTTTAGGTTCCCAGAGTTATAAATCTGGGTCTCAGTTACTAAAAACGTGCTCTAAATTGATGATGAAACGTGCCAGAGGCACTGCAAAGTGAAATTTTTCATTTCAATTTAAACATATTTTGTTTCCCAATTTCCTTACAATTCCCATTGATTAAAGAGGACTTTACATCTTGAACATAAAACCCCCTAGACCTGAACAGAAAGGTGCATGTGGCAAACAAGAGAGGAGGGAACTGGTGTGATTACATAGAAAAGCCTTTTGCTCAGTCTTGATAATGGTTGCCATGCTGCTGTACATTTAGACCAGGGAGGCTGCAAATCAGGCAGTTTCTATGGAGAGGTAATTCCTTTTATTAGATTAACCAATATAGCTGGAAAAAAGACCTGATGAGTGTCTGGGCACATAAGCCTTCTGAGGTCACAATGTGACCAAAAGCTTGCATGGCACCCTGTCCCATTATTAGCCAGCGTAAAAAAAGAGAACTACCTCCCTCCACAACTCTCATCTAATCGGTATCTATTTTACCACACTTAGTCTCTGCAAAGAGGTGATAGTGAAAAATCAGGATACTGGTTTAGCAAGATTCATGTACCTTCACAATGCAGAATCTCTCAAGACTGTTACAGCACTTCATCAAAATGTCATGTGCAGCAAAAAATCTAGGCCAAACAAGCCTTGGTATATCAGAAAGCATTACATTTTTGGGAACTCCCTAGATTGAGAATGCAGTACTCTTACACACTTATGTTAATTTTGTAATGCAGTTCTGTGGAAAAAGGCAGCAGGAAGATATTAAATCCCTGGGGACAGGGAAGAACTTAATTATCACAATGGTGTTTAATAAAAGAAATTCCTGTATTACAGGAGCTGTTTCTCTTAGCAAACAAGAAGCAACATGGGAGAGGAAGTTAGCCAACAATCATCATTAACAGATTAAAAGATATGGCACGTCACCTGAAGAAGCAGAAATTATGTACATTTAAGATACTGACACTGACTCTCTCCTTAATGAGCTTTAAAGATGAACCCTTCAGGGAAGTGTTGAAAAGCTGTGAAAAGGTCTCAGGGAGGTACCAGCCCTCAGCTGGCTCATTGGCTTTAATCAACAGGGGTTCTCCAAGAAAAAAAGCTGTACAAGAGCATGCTAGGCAATTTAGGTTCCCCGACTTTCTTTTACAATACAAGATCTAAAATTCTGCTTAAGAAATGCATTCTCATCAATGAGTTGCACATCAGACTTAACTGAGTAACTCTGCAACAGGCATAAGGCACTTCAAGCACGCTGCATTTCAGCCATCTTCAGGCATCTAAAAAGATGACATCTAAGCTAATGAATCCAGATTCAGGGAGCCATGAACACCTAAAAAGTAATTTATTGCATACTGGAAGAAGGTAACTTTAGAGATCTAATTTTCAAGTTTGAGTTCCTCAGTTTAGTAGTTAAATTATCTCTTGTCTACCCTGCTTGATACGTGGTTACAAAGAAAATTATTACTAAGTTGGCTAGTACTGGGATCCTAAAGATGTTATTTAGGAATGTGGTTCAACATTGATAAAAAAGGGCAGTGCTTTACATAAGTCAGGTATAGTGGCCCAGCTATGAAATGCAGGACACAGCAAGCTGTTGGCTCCCACATTTCATTAGCAGATCAGTCCAATCCCATTAAGCAGACCCCTGTGGCAACCAACAGATGTGCAGTTCTATAATGGGATAATTTTCCAGAGAAAAATTGGAATTACTGTTTCCCAGCAGTATCCAAACATACAAGGATTTTCACTGTTGAGGATGATGGTAGAGAAGACAAATAACCTCCCACCTATAAACCAAGAAAGAATGCACGTGTTCAGCTCTGATAAATACCAGCTTTAGAAGGATTTAACGTACTGTTATTGATGCCCTAAGCTTTAGCTTGCAGATTCTGTGTTACCTAAGGATGTAGTTCTGAGCCTCCTGTTAGGTGCCAGTAAGCTCTCTTCACAGGGTAGGTAGACAAAACAAATTCCTTTTCTTCTGAGAACCAAAGACAACTTCCAGGCCCAAAGCATAAACCATGGTGGACCTAAGGGAGGAACAAGAAGGATGAGACCTCATAGCCAGAAGCTGTAATTGGACAATAAAACCCCAATATGCAAATGGACCAAAACTGATAAAAATGTAAGACCTCATGACAGGTCAGCCTTTCATGTGTGGCATTTTGTAGTGGACTCGGGATGCAGCCTCGCTCGGGCTCCTGTCCTGCCCAAGGTGAATCCTGGAGGCCTTTCAAGAAATACCTACTTTATTCTCTAGCTGTGTCCAGTCTCTCTTTCAGGTCAGCCTTCCAGGCATCATTATAATGATCAAACTGTGAAATCCATTACATTGTGCATTCCTTGAAACTGATGAACTGACACCTTGTCAATCTCCTCTAGATCATGCTTACCAATTTCTATGCAAGTTAAAAGTCTCTAAAACAACCAAAGAGGTTGTTTCCACTGAATAAAAGCAGTGGGAAAGAGACAAAACAAATGCTTAACAGCTTCTTTTATTTAGTATCTCCCTCACATTCTCAAAAGGTTCATGGAAAGGAAAGCACGTATCTGTGACCAGTATCCCCCACTGTGGTTAGCCTAACTTACAGCATTTACTAAGTCAGGGCCACCACTCTCTGTGTCTGAGCAGAGAATTCATTCCCTTCCCCCCATTATCAGGCCCCGAAGGTCCAGTGAACCAAGTAGACAAACCAGAGAGATTTCTTCTTCCCCTCCCAACCTGCCTCAAGGTTGCTGGGCACCAGGATAATGACTCCCTTCCCTGTCAGCCCGGAAGGCCCCAGGCACCCCTCCAGGGAGGTGCTGTTGTTGATCCTGAGGGAGGCTAACAGCACACAGAGCTCTGTAAAATCAGCAAGTCCTAAGTAGAGAACTTGGACCCAAACTGCTGTGAGGCTGCTGTGAGACTCAATACCTCCCCATGACCAGGGATGCCTCCACTGTTGGAGGTTTGAGGGAGTCACTTGTATTCTTGTGTATGAATGTGAGTCTAGATTATGATTGTTATTGATACATCAATTATATTGATACATCAAACCAGTTATTAAGATCTGACTCGACCTGCAGAGGGTCCAGGTGATCAGAAATTGAAAGATTAGTTGCATTGCAAGTGCTGTATTAGGCGATTACAAATTGTACTACATTGATTCTGCTTCCAGAAATCCTGTGCCATAGTAATTGCAAATTCCATTCTGTATTTTAATCATAGAAGCCTGTGAAGAAAATAAAGCTTTAATTGTAACTACAGGTTAGTGTCATCATTATTATGCCCAAGATCCTTAAAAGAACCTGTCTGTCCCCTTTGTGTCATGTGACAGAACAGAAGGAAAATGAGCTTGAAGAACCAGAACAAGCTTGTTCACTTCTAACATTCACATTAACTGAAATGAGGTCTTTAAATTCCAAAATAAGAACACTGTTTCTACAGTTCCTTAGACACAGCAGTTAGATTTGCATGAGTTGTCAGCACTTCAGGATGAGACACAAATCGTGCCTTCTGAGACAGCAGTTTGTGCCTTTGAGTCTTTACATTTTAAACTGAAGATAATGTGTTAGGTGGCCCATCATGACAAATTTTCTTGTACCACAGTGCTAACAGAGGACTACAGAGACTGTAGCCACACTGTGTGCTACCAGAAAAACTTCATAGTGGCAATACTGACACTCTCCAGTAACACCCATAAAGGCCTCTCATACCTTTCAAATGAATATGACTAACCAAGAGTCCAAGACTAGAAGGTATGTGTGTCTGATCTGTAAGATGCCCTAAGACCAAGGAGATGTGTAATATTTCAAACCAAGGAACAAACTCAAGCTATTATTACCTAGAAGCTTAAACTGAAGCTACTTTTCTTTTTATCTTTCACAGCAAATTTTCCTGACCTTTATTGAAAAAGGATGTGTTGGTGCTTTCCACAACCATATTTTCTTGCTTAGCAAACTCCTACTCATATTGTATAAATTATTGAAAGTAGATTTAAAGGAAATGAAAAACAAACACAAAGTTTTTGGTAAATGGCATGGCTTTGTGTGCAAATAAAAAGGCAAAACAAAACAGTTAAGACTTGCATTAGCAAGGAGAACAGTACATTCAGCCGCCAAAACTGGACACAGATGCAGCCAAAGTTTTGACCTTTTATGAAAAAACAAAAAAACCCCTAACAAAACAGAATGAATTTTTTTGCCTAGAATGGGACTAGGAGGTGGGGAGAGAGACAAGGAGAGAAAGAAATCTCTCTTTGGAATTTTAAGGTCCTTTTTAAATATTCTAAAGTCTAAATGACAATTGAGGTATCTACATTTTGACAAAGACCCAGATTGAAAAAACCCAAACACCTCCCACTCACCACAAAAACATGCCCCCACTAAAGCCTTGGCCTATGTTCTTAGCTTCTGTACAGAGATACTAGCAAGATTTTCAGTCCAAGTGGACTGCATTTTGGACCCTGATACCCCTGAGGAACTATTTGAAACACAGTCTCTAAATCATAGAAGTTCTTCAGCATTAGACTAAACAACTTGATGCCTAGAAAAGAATGACACATCTTTCCTCCAGCCAAGGACTCCAAACTGAACAAATGAGGAACTGAAATGGACAGAGTTCACAGCATAGAAAACTTACAGAATATTATATGGGGGCAGAAAACAGAGGTGAAAGTTAACAAAGGCACTGAAGGATGAACGTATGACAATTGTACTCTACCAAAATTAGAAGGACTTCTGTTCCATAATGTAGACATGCACATGCATTCTCTTTCCTCTCCCAAAATCTTATTTTTTAATAAGTACACGTTATTTTCAATTTATTTTGAAGTTATTATATCTGTTTCTGAATTCTGCCACTGAATTATCAAGCATAATATATAAAATATTTTTTTACCTGTTAAGATAAGATGAATGCAAAAATTAAGGTCAGAAGTAGTCGAGTGACAAAAAAACCAAGAAAAATCAGCAACAATGAAAAAAAAAACAAAACCCCGACACCAAAACCCAAAGACAAAAGCTTTTTTGCTGACTTAAGGTATATAAAAATATTTATGAAACTTGTCACAATATTTGGAACAGTTTTCTTGCATTAGGATGTGACAGACTGGTTACTCAGACAATTTATGCAAAAAGAAAACAGAATCACAGTCATAGGTTCTTCCAATGTACCTGTAAAATGTTAGTAAAACATTTTTGCTGTGTTGACTTGCAGCTTACATGTGTGTGACATGCTCCTAAATTTTACTGTGACCAATAATGAGAAACTAGCTAGGAATACTAAAGTGAAAAAACACAGTGAGAAGTTATCGTAAAAAGATGATGTTACAATCTTGTAAGAGGAGAACTCCAAAGTAGGAACAGATTTGGCAGATCAGTAAGACAAATCTCATCTAATACAAAGTAACCTATAATACATTAATAAGTTAGACAAGTACACATGATGTCCTGTAAGTGGAAACACTGCATTTTTCTGCAGAAAAAAATAAGAGGAACGATCATTTGTCTGTCAGATTAACAAAACAAGCCTTTAGATCAAAGCAAGTACTTCTTGTCTCAAGGGTATGTAAGGCTTTAAGGCAAGGTTTTATGTACTGGACTTTGAAGCTGTAAAGATTAATCCTGCCTATGCAACTAATAGTTGTCCTCTGTGCCTGGGCTCTGACATTGGACAAGACAATCAAGCAGATATGTCTACGTCAAATCTGATAGAAATGTGACTAAGACAAACCAATGTATTTTTAGGGCTATGGTAATAGTCTTTTACAAACTCCAAAATGCCAGATTTTAGCATGTAGGAGCTTAAGCTTTACACAGGAGAACAATTAGCACCAACTCAGAGGAACAGAGATGCAGAGTAATTAGTCGGTAAAGGCTAACCTATATGGAAGACAGAACAGAAGACATTTAGAAGATTTTTAGCAACTCTTCACTACTAGCAATTATTTGAAATAACCAAAGTAATGTAACCTTTTAAATAATGCTAATCGATTTAAAAAATTGAGCTAATGATGTATTTTCGTTCTTGCTCTGCACTTGTCAGAAAGCTTAGCACGACTTTCAAAACCTCATATTGCCTTTCCTGCCAGTGGAGTTGCTGAGCTAGTTATACAAATGCCCAGAATGGCACACTGCTAATCTAACAACTTGGACCTCATATTTGATATCTGGTTTAATATATATTCTGTTTTCAGTCTTTTGAGTCAAAAGAACAGGTTTAGGTTTGAACAATTTATTTTCTTAAAAAAACCCCAACAAACCAATAACCAAACCAAAACAAAAAATAAAAACCACCATTCAGTCCGTTATCCGTTGTCAATTCCTAATCTGTCCATACAATTGCATTCAATTTTTCATTCCTATCTCTTACCTTAGAAGACAAAAAGCGAACCAATTCTCACGTTTTCAACGGGGAGGTTAAATTACTGTGCTTTCAGTCTGCTTGACATTATAACCCAATTCTAGATGATTACTTCCACTTTGATTTAGTACTCTGATTCAGAATGATAGTGTGTAGAAGCACTGAGTGCTTTGGCTACTATCTTTTCACCTAAGAACACACAGAATTTATTTTAGAAAACAGTATGTTGCTTAAAAAGAATCATCAATGTGGCATCATTACTCAAACTGACCAAAAGGTAAGCACTAGCCTCAAAAAAAGACTGTTGTTTTCCCATATTAATTAATTTTGTTCTGCTAATGCTCTTTGAAGAGCAGAATAAAATTGACAAGAAAAATTGGCATACATCTTTCCCAAACTGTTTTTGTTAGCCTCAGTCAGAATTACTAAGTCTTTACCAGGGCCACTCTGCCGTGCCTTGAAGTCACTGACATGATGTGGACCAAGAAAAAGGTAGCAGGCAACGTGTATCCGAGCCTTAAGGAGATGCTGAAGGTGGCTATACATCACAATAAACTCAGGGGGCTGAGCTTACTTAAAAGACAGATCTCAGCAGCTCTGTTCAAAATCAGGTATACTAAGACTGCAGTTTTAGTACAATCTGTTAATTTGTTTAAAATGAAACCATTTGGGGGGGTTTGGCTCTTATTGCTGTGGAGGTTTTTACATTCAAATTATATGAAAAGAAATCTGAATTAATTTTCTTTCTAGGTTTCTTTCAGGGAAGAAGATAAAAGCAAAGCAAACCATCCTCTTTTTTTGTGATTAAAAGTATCATATTTGATGAAGACGTTGGAGTACAATTCTATATATGAAATAGCCCTCAAAACAACAGGCCCAAGGGAGCCTCCCTAGACTAAAGAGATGACATTAAGACAATTTTAGATGCAAATCTTTCTGGGTAACAGACAGACATTTTCAAATCAGTCTTTCTGGGTAAAACGTAAGCGTGGTTTTTACGTGTGCCTCTAGGTGGTGCTAACGCTATTCCAGTGGTTAAAATCACAGTTTTAGGAAGCATTTCAAGCGCCAGCAAAAACTTCTGGCCGCAGTTTCTGAGAAGAGGGAGGTGCATCTATGCAACAGATCGCATATTGATGATTTGCAGCTAAGGAGAATTCACACAATTAATTTCTGATAAATGGATCAGATAACGTTTAAAGGTCTTGTTTGAACCCATGGAAGCTTCTTGTTTCAGAAACAGAGTTAAAAGCCTATTTTTAAGCAAATGTCAAATTAAAGAGCTGCAGCATGCTGGATATTAGTTTGCTTGCTATTTGGAGCACCACCTCACACAAGCACTAATCTAATGACTGAGCTCATGTTTATACCATATTACAGCTTGCAGTTTTGATTTTGCCTGAAAGTAGGATAGAATAATTCTCATGTTGGAGGATCTGTGGCACTAGAGTCACAGCTCTGTCTACCAACATTTTTAAGGCCTTTGGGAAAGCAAGCCCTTGTAAGTCTTTAAGTATTTTGGTGAAAAAGCAAAGCAAAACTCTCTACTGGAAGAGATTTGTGCACAGTGTGCAGGAAATGGAAGAAGCCTTTTATACCTACAGTAAAACAGACTGTTCTTTCGTACTAAATAAGACATGATTATTCATTCAGACATGTTTCCTTTGGACTGTAGTGTAAAATTTCTACATAGTTCAGGGTACTTTTTCATCCTCCTGCCTCATTCACACATACTTCCCTTGGCAGCCTAGGATACTTGGCATTCTGATGCTTACTTAATGGCTTTTGGATAGCAAAAACTGGGAACTTGCTTCTGAGTCACTATTGTTGATTGGTAATTTTCTTTTTTAGCATTGCAGTTTCCAGTTGAGGCAAAGTTCAGAGACAGGTTGTCCTGTAACTCACCTCAGTGCTTTATTAAATTAAAAGGAAGTCTATTCAAAGCAGTGTCTCATTTGTGAGATGGTAGGTGGGCTGCACGCCTAGCCTGGTGAGAGAGGAGACAGCTGGGTGGTGGCGAGGTGCCTTAAACTCACCCCGATCCAGTGCCAGCCAGGAAGGGCTTTGTACCTGGTGGAGTGCAGCATGAACAGGCTGTGAACCCGCTCCCTTCCTGGCACACATCTGTTTCAGGTCAGGTCACAAATTGACCTTATGGATTCACCAGGGAACTCGGCAGTGCAATGTTGTCAGGGGAAGTTTTGGTTTCACTGTGTTCAATATAGTAAAATTCCACAAATTTCACCAAATTTAATCAATAAGGTTTATTTAACCATGGGTAACCAGCTCTCTTGGCTTACAAATTGCATGTGTGTTTGTATGACTGAAAACAACAGACATGAACTAAAGAAAGTTCAGAGAAACTCTGTGAATGTGTTTCTGGGCAAAATGAGAAATTTCTCATTTTCCTGAAGCCCCAGGGTGGGGTGGGTGTTGGCATGCATATGGTCAGCAGCTGAGGCCACTCCAGCAGTAATGTTTGTCTCATTTCCTACAGCAGATGATTCCTGTGATTTCGTGAATACTGAATAGACAATAAAGGGAAATTATTAGAAGAAGAAGTATTTAGTTTTGCTGTGGTGGGGCTCATTCACTTAAACTTGTCTCTTTCTTTACTTTCCTTGACTCTATTAATTTTCAAAAGTACGTTGTCCTAGGGCATCCCATCCATCCCACCACACATTTGTCATCCCTTAGGAATCCCTTTTGGATTAGGTGTTACACACTGTTGGAACAACACTAGGACTCAAGGACAGACAGTGCCTTGCAGGGTTGATCCTTTAATTCGTAGTGCAATACAGACGTACAATCAGCATGGGTCTGAGTGTGGTGAGCTAACCACATAGGTAATACAAATTACTCACTGCTTATGGGTAATTAACCTGCTAATTATTCACAAAACATTTTGCTCTGTGGCAGTCTTGTAAGTTGACAGGAATCACCCAAGCTGAAAGAAACTTTTAAAAAATCTTTTTACCGTTGCCTCACTTCATGTCAAATCACATCATCTCTCAGAAGAACGTTTTTGTATATACAATGAGGTAATAGTGAAAAAAGAAACTCCTTCCTTCCACATGAATGCCAGCTGTCATTCCTAGTAACCAGAGATACCCATCTTTGTGAGGAATAAAGGGATACAAAGAATGTGCCTTTGAAGACCCTGTACCTGTTCCTATTTCGGATTTTAGTATTTGGATAAATTTTAGATAAGGTCTCTTTTAGATAACACCAGAAACTTATATTGTGATTCTAGCCTTTTATTGCTCAAAATTTTTTTGGTTGTTGAATGAGAGAGTTTCTTAATGTTTGCATTTTCTCTAGACTTTTTTTTGCTCACAATATTTTACAAAGGGTGACCTGTATGTATTCTGTCAGTGCATTCTTAGTACAAAAATGATGATGAGTACCTGAATCTTCTATAGTAATGTAGAAGGAAAGTATAGAGCTGCACCAAATATTGTGAACTACACCATGTTCATGGGTGTGTGATCTTTGAGGCTGTTTGGGCAGTCAGGTCTTGTTTTCTTAGGACTTCAGACTGTGGTGGTGACAGCTGCTTGCAGTGGTACTGGGCTTGCTGGGACTTCATTTTTTTCCTTCATCTCAAGTGGAGATAGACTTCTGCCCATCATAGCCATCTCCCTTCTCCTCTCTGCTGGGATAAAAACTTAAAACAAAACTCCCTGGTAGCTTCTTTTAAAATTAAGGACATCCTAACAAACCAGGATTTTTCATTACTTTCCCAGAATTTCCGTGTTTTCTCCCTACACTGCTCCAATATGTAGCACTTACTCTATTCCTATTGCAGCTTTTTAGTAGAAAGAAATCCCCACCTTTAGGTTTATAAAGTAGATGGCATTATTATCTCAAATATGGCACTGCTTGAAAAATCGCTGTGCTCTGAAAACCTTCATTCTTTCCCTTAAATGACAGGATGTGAATATCTCTGAAGGTTTCTAGACACTGAAATGGTGTATGCACTATAACTAAGCTATAAGGATAACACAAAAGCTGCTTTTCAAAAGGGCAAGTGGAGGACAGGGCAAAAGCCTTTTAAGATTTGTTAGTTCATACTAAGCCATTTGTCCATCATTCTTTTGTTGCCTTTGAAAATGGCTATTGTTCTGATGTGCAGGAGTAGCGGCACTCGTATCATAATGCCCTTGAGCAGTTGTGAATTGCAGTGAATTGCCAGCCACAGGGAGAGAAAACATCTTTCAAGACTCTGTGCTTATTATGTTTCTTGTGGCAGTGTAAAAAGTACTAAAATTAGACAAAGTATCCTGAATTCATTGGAAGTATGTGCCTGCCTTATGGTGTTTTGGTATATCAGGCAAGTGATGGGGATCATATTAAATATGGGTTTGTTAAACTCACACTGATTGAGTGGCAATTGCCTTTTATGAAAACATTTTTTAAAGTGCTTTCCTTTGTTCTAGATTTTTAATTGTTCTTCATTTAGTGATTGTCCTGAAAAATTCACAATTGTCACCTTTATGTTTTCTTCTTTTTTGCCAAAAGAATTTCCATATGTAAAATGGAACTGCATTTTTACTCTCATTTTGATCATGTCATTCAGGTCTTTTGTATGTTTGTTTTTCTGCTGTGCTTTGTTCTTTATATTATGCATTCAGGTAAGAAAAGGCTTTTTGACCTACTGTTTTCATGAATAAACAGGGAAGGGGCTAATGAGATAACTGATGTTTACCATTTCCTATTGGGTTTCAGCATTAAGAATGTAGAGAGTCCCAATAGAAATGTTAAGACTGTCATGAATGAGAGTGTCTGTCTATAAGAGAACAAGTTAAATTAATTTTAAAAAAACCCAAAAATGAAGAAGAAGGAATAAGAGAATGGCACATGCTGATGGCATGCCAGAATAGCAGGTGGTAAGTACATTTCCTTGCATATTCTCAAGACACCAAAGGAAATGTCGTTCTTTTCTTGAAGAAGGAAAATTAAGACAGGCCAAGATAAAGGACAGGCTACACGTGGAAATAGAATCCAAAGAATAATGAGAAAATCATCAGTGTTACCTGATGACTTACAGGAGTGCTGCTTGGTGGAAAAGGCAAAATACCAGCATTCCTGTCAAGCCCTAACAAGCAGAAAAGGCAAATCAGGGAACCAGCACATTCTTGCCAGTCTAAGGCAGGTGATATCATGAATAGTCAGTGTCCCTTGTCTAGTCACTGAACTGTCCCTAGCCAGACTGTTTGAACATGAGAATGGGGGTGTGGGAGAATCCATGTGAGTGAAATCAATTTTGTTTCAATTACCATTGGTTATTATGAAGTTGCATGCTGAGCTTTGTGCAACAAGAATATTGCAAAAACCCTAATTTGTTTGAGGCTGTGCTCAGAACTGTAGATATCCAAGAGGTAAATAAAGAACAGACAGTATTACGCATAGTTATTTGTCCATTAATTTTCCCTGCATACAATGTGAGCTTTGTAAACACTGGTGTAAACTTTTCAGCTGCTTTCTGTGCTAGACACAAGTTATCCCAGAATATCACACTGCCTACAGGATGGTGCTGAAGCACAATACAGGTTGGGATTCAAAAGTCTAAATGATATTTTTACTTCATATTTGGTAAGGGTTTTCAAGCCAAATCCATTCAGTTTCACTTAATTTCTTTGACTGCATCCTTTGCTTGTATTCATGCTACAAAGATCATAAAAAATACTGTAAACTTCACCATTTAGCATGCCACAAACTGAAGGTGAAGCTCAACAGCAGTTTATAAGTGAGTCTATCAAAGACTATCACAAGGAATCAAAGAGCCAAGTCAGCTGATAGCTTATACATGTATACCCAGGGCAAGTCTGTTGGGCATTTCATCCTAGACATGCTTTTCACCATGCGGCGAAAGGGGTGAAAAGTTTTCTGGAAAATATTTCCACAGTCCTGCTTAAGTAAACCAGAGTCATAGAAAATTTGTTTATTGTATAGACTACTTTGAGAAGTTCTTTGTAGAAGTTGTCAGTAGCAGTTTGCAATTGCCAGGTGTACTGGGTTCTATTTTATTGAATTGCCAGAGGATGACAAAAAAGTCACACCAATGGTGTCACCATTCTTTCGTTTATGCACTATTTGACACAGAGTAAATAGGCAGGATGGGACAGCTGAAAACAAATTTCTGCAGAGAAGCAATAGTTTGTTTTCTTTTTGATATTTTCTTCTCCCCTTCAAAACACAGATGAAACTAAAAGATACCAATTTGGAATGCTTTGGGTTATATCTTCCTAGGTGAATGGCCAATTACTGTGAATGAGTTTGTCCGTTTTCAGAGATGGAAAACATTTTGTTTTTTACTGAGGCCAAAATATGGTCTTCATTTGATCTTCTTAATGGCACCTGACAATGAAGTTTAAAACACAGGATAGAGATAAAATGCCAGCACAACCATATTACAGTGCACTTACTGACTTCTCTGTTGAATGCATAACAGCTAAAATTTCCTTTCCTTTTATTTTGAGGAATGATATTACCTTCAGAGCAGTCACGCTGTTTTCATGATTTATGACTTGTAGTGTGTAATGGCGATTCTTACCAGAGTTCAGGAAGTTTAGTGGAACACTGTACAGAAGAGTAGGGGTTTCTCATACAGAATAGGTTAACAGAATAATCAAAGGCTTTACCATCTGACCTTTTTAGTGTAGCTCTTAGTACTTCAGTCTGTATTTCTTGCATCAAAACCATTACTTGTGATAGACTGAAAATATTGGATGACCTAGGAGTTAATATTTGTACTGTGGGGGAAATTAATGTCATATTGCTCCTTATTTTTACAACACATATATCTGCACCTGCCTTAGTTGCTCACCCCTTGTGGAGAATGGAGCCAAGTAAATACTGAGAGTGTAAGTCATCTGATTTATTTCAGATATAAGACTTTTGGAAGTAATGGGGTATAGGTAGAAGGAACACTGCTCAGTATTAACTTAGCCTTGAGGTCTATTGCCCACAGCAGTCGTCTTCCCTTAGAAGAGATTGCTGTCAGAGGTGCCCAATGGAGTTTCAAATGCCCTATGGCATGTCTGAAGGATTGGTGCATGAGGAACAAATCCTACAGGAACAAATCCTGCTGTCCTGGACAGGCAACTGAGGCCAACTGGGATACATTAGGATATCTAAAATGACATAAGAGAATAAACTAATCCTTTTCTACTTATTTCAGTTTATTCTGCTTTTGAAAGATTTACTGTATCTTACCTCACCTTCTCTTCTAATTTTGTCTATCTTCCCTAACCAAGGGTGTTTTCTAGTTCTCATTGTTCTTATTGCTCTGGTCTACACTTGTCTGGTTGTTCTAAATCTTCCTTGAATTTTGGTCAACAGATACATTTTATAGCAGAGTTCTTGATGTTGGATGGAACAGAAGGATCCCTTTATAAATCTTGCAGTCTGTAATCCTAATTAGAAAGCTAGTGTGTTGTTTTTCCTTTTTTATTTATTATAGCAACCGCATGAAGTTATTAACTTGTGTTTAACTTGTTATCCTTTGTATCTTTCCAGTGAGTTTCAGCAGAATTGTGATGTTTTCAGCAGCTTATAATTCTGTTGAAAAATATTATTTTATAAAATTTTTCATACCTGAATAACACTTTACTTTTCCTGAACAAAATTGGTTTTTCGATCTAACATGAATTCGTTCCCTTCCAGTTTAGTGTTGCCAGTGTTTTTATTAAGTGTACTCTGTATTGTATCCCTGAGGTGGCTAATATGAACATATTGCATCCAGGGAAGACCCTTACAGAACCTTAGAATTTGTTTGGTAGGAACAAATAGGAAATAGATGCTTTGCTAAAGTCACTTATTACATTGCCTTAGAAGAAAGATAGAATGGTTTGAAACAATG
>VZDJ01007749.1:50562591-50608103 GCA_008694505.1 Cyanoderma ruficeps
CTTTTAAAGAGTGGCTTTATTTTCATTTCTTAGGCCTCTGATGCCTCCCCCTTTCTCCAGGAGTTCTCAGGAATAACTGCTGATATGCTGGCATCTTAGAAGCAACTCTATAATGTCAAGCAGATTTGAAAACATATAGCATATGAGATCATAATTACAAGGCTATTCTCCCCATCCCCTTTTCTTCCTCTTTCTTGTACTGGGAATTGCAGGATTTGTAATTTTTCATCTTATCTACCAGACCTGTTGATCTGTGGTGCCTTTGATCTGATGATGGACATTTCATTGGGAGTCAGCCTGAAGTAGTGTTGCTAAACTTGATATTTTCTGCTTACAGTTGGAGTAAATAATATTACCTTTACAGTCTTCTGTTTTCAGACCTTTTCTTTCTTTCTGTTACCTGTATAAGGAGACTCTCTTCCTAGGTAGGCAATATTGAGTGCCCAAAACGGACAGTATTCGAAAAATCCTGGTTCCTGGACATCCTCTCCTTTTGCTTCTGTAGAAGGCAGACACTCTTTTCTTCAGGGTCTTTACAGACAAACACCAATAAAAAGATAACACTGTTGGTCAAAAAATAGGCAAGGAAATAATTTACAAATTAATCTAAGTATCTGGATACAGATTTCTGTGTTGGGAAACACAGATGAAAAAGACCAATATTAAAAATACCATTTTACAATGCCCAGGCTAACAGACTCTTTGAAGGTCACAGCATCCATTTCATGTCATCATACTTTTTGGGTTGTTCTGAAAAACTCTACATTGAGATTTTGGGAGACCAAAGAATTCTGTTTCTTCTCAGTTCTGAAGTGTTGTGATTGTCATCTCTTCAGGGGTGACAGCTGTGACTGCATTGGTCAAAACTGGGAGAAATAACACAATATGCAAAAAGTGATGATCGCTATATTCAGGGAGAAAAAGGGTAAGAGGGGAGGGTTATATTGCCTGTAAAGACAACAGACTGTTAAATATTAAAAAGGGGAAAAACTTTGTAAGATGAGCACTAAGGTCTTTGGAGAAGCACAGATAGACTCATCCAGGAATGGAGAATGTGGTCTCCAACTATCAGAGTCTGGATGCTCTGGAAAAACCTAGGACAAGTAACACAGACCAAAACCAAAATACTTCAGACTGAATTTCTGAAAAGAATGACATGGCATGGTGTGATAGCAGATGTTTGGTTCCCAGGTTTCCTTTCCCAGCTTTGTCTTTTATTGGCTTGAAAAAATGAGGAATTAAATGAGCATCCCATGGCTTCTTCTTTTTTTCCCCCACAAAATGGGGTTTTCATATTCATTAAATATAAGTGACTGCCTAGATAACTTTCCAATGCAAGTTTCTTTTCTGAATTTTCAGTCCTGTCGTCACAATTTTTCAGGTTTTCATAACGAGCAGCTGTTGTGTTTTTGTCTAGAACTTGTTTTTTGTGCAGAAAGTTTCTTCAACCTTAATGACTCTGATGATTTTGTGATCATGAAGCTGCTGACCTCTTGGCATCAGCAGTGAATCCCTGAATGGCATTTCATGTAGGAAAGATTTATTAGAAAAAACTTTTAGTTGTTTGGTAAACTGGCCATCACTCTTCAAAACGTATGATGTATCTGTAGTCAATCCTTTAAAGTAGACTGGACTAAACCTGGACATTGTAAATAATAGGGACTGCTTTTCTGCTGGTGTTGAGAGGGCAATTTCCAGTGGAGATTAGAAGGAAGAAAAAAAATGAACATGGATGTCTTTGAATAGCTATAGGTCATACATGAATGAATTGTATTTTGGCTGCTGTTGTCAGAGCTGAAAAAGGGGAAAAAGCCTAAAGTTCCTGCAGATTCCACCATTAATTTCTCAGACCCATGAAAGGCAAATTATACTATCTATTTACCAGACACTGGTATAGCTATGCAGAGGAATTGGCCAGCATGCTGATAAATTAATTATACTAATTTCATGCACTACAGGTAGCTCAAATTGGAGAATTGCATTTGAATTTATCCCAAGTCCAACTTATATGTGGTTAAGGCAAGAACAATGAGAACTTAAAGGCTGATAAATTAGGTTTCATATATCCCAGAGCCATATTGACCAACAGCATCTAGTTTTCTAAGTGAATTTCTATTATAAAGTTGAGTTTCGATGTAGACCCTCAAAATAGAAACATTGTATGGATATTAAATTCATTTTGGTCACACTTTTATGGTGCATAGTTTGCTTTAAAGCACTGTCTATGATTTAGTTCATTTTATAGTTATATGGCCTTTCCATATCCTTTTTGTTTAGTTGCCTGCCTTCTTCCAGGCCAGAGCACTGTATTTCAGTGGTGATTTTTTTTCTCATTTGAAAAAGCAAGTAAACCAAAAGAAACCAAAAGAAACCAAACCAAAAACATTTTGGGATCATTCATGCTGAGAAACATTGTAAATTTGAAAGTGCTTTCATGACAGCTAGTTGGCTCTGACAAGAAGCTAAACAAAAACATTTGAATGTAAAATATTCTCAGTGACATAATTTCCTCTCAATATTTTTTGGAAAGATTTTATGAGGACAAAACTAATTTTTGTGGTCAATTATATGCTTTTATTTTAAGTCTAACTGGATGCAGAATTATGGAACAGAAGTCCTACTGTCTGATTCTTCCCAGACCTTGGCAGCAGCAACATTTCTGCTTACCAATTTTCAGTGGGACAAAAACACCAGTGAATTGAAAACTAAATAATGCACCTGTCTATTAATTAGAATGGATTATCAATAAATCAAATAAAATAAAACTCCTTCTTGGGAAAATTATGGAAAACATAAAGTGTGACTGGCATTTCTTCACCCCTGTCTACTCATTGATTTCAATGGAGATGAGCAAAGCACAATGTGCAATAGCTTGTGACTTATGATGTGTCATTCTTTCATCTATGAAAATGTAATATATGGACTTTCTCCAATGGTGCCTACTATTGCTCCTTGCTTCTTTTCCTGACTGCTTAGTTATCCAGTACATAGTGATTTTCATCCTTTTCTATGGTAGCAGTAACCCATAATAAATTATATCCCTCAGAATAATGTGGATTCACAATGTCTTTTCAGTTGTCCTGGACCTTCCTCAGAGCTGTGTTGTAGAACCTTTCTCCCAGAGTAACCTCCAAACAGCATTCAATTTATAATCAAGAAAAACCCGCACAGCTTCTTCTTGATGTTTTGGTTTTTTCAGCATCCTCTTGTAGAACTTCCTCTCCTCTTTCCAAGGTATTTCTGCCCATTTGGTTCTGGTCTCTGAATTCCTCCACATGACTATCACTCTTACCCTGGCTTATGGTTACCACTGTAGACAAAGCCAACCTTCACCAAGTGTCATTACTCAGAGCAAAGAGATTGCTTTCCATTTTATATTCCTTGGCTGTGGGTGGCTGGACTCAATGGGGCAAACGGAGTTCTGGGGACAGAACTTGATTCAGTTTTGTCCTACTTCATACAGGGATAAAAGCTGAAGGGAAGAAGCAGAGTGGACAATCAACTTGTTCCTATCCTTCCCAAGCCAAGTTAAAAACCACCCAGACAAATCTATCCCTTGGCTGGCAGATGCAGCTTTGAATAAGGCAGGCACGCCTTGATGTTGGATCTTTTCCTGAGTCCTCTTTAGATCATTGCCAATTTAAATGTCATATGGAATGAAAGTCATATTTAGGATCATAGTGCCAAGTCTTTTTTTCAAGATTACTTACTTTTGGGAGAAAGGTGTTAAGGATACTTATGATAATGCTAATCTTTACGAATTAGTAATTTCATTTTCAGAAAAACAAAATTAAGATCCCAAACAGGCCCAGCACATTGCTGGATCTTGATTGCCAAGCCCACAACCCAAGTCAAACACCACCTTTAGCTTCCTCCACTGAGTTTCTGGGATGGCTTTAATTGTTTTTGAAGGGCCAAGTTTAGGACACTGGCCATAAATAGCCACAGAAAGAAAATATTTCTGCTTGATCAAAACTTTTTTTTTTTACATGTATTTTGGTTTTTCTTCTAAAACTAAAAGTGACAACCCAGGCTCTCAGGGCAGTGAGCTGCTATGCAGCAGCAGGAGCAGCCATATTTTAAAGAACATTAGGGAAAAGCAATAAGGCAGAGATTTCTTCCTATAGGCACTCTTGTTTCCTGTCACCTTCTGTTTCTTCTTATATAAGAATTGTCTGATCTTCATCATGAAGTGTTCGTGCTTTTATTAAGGTTTTATGCTGGCAGATCTCAAGAGTTATTGGATAACTCAGCAAGACATACGTACAGTTAATTAGAAATGAATGTGATATTACATCAAAAGGCTTCAACTGTTAAGTTTTAAATGGTTATAATTAACTTGCTCTTTGATTCTGAGCTGGAATGACTAAAGAGACAATGAAGGTCAATTTCCGTTCACTTGAAAAAATAAAAAAATAGAATAGCCACTAATTTAAAAAAACCCAAGCCCTTCAATTGTGAAGCTGTTAATTTATGCTGTACTGCCTTGATGTGAAGGCGAGGCAGTGAAAATCCTTTTAATAGGCACTCCTGTTATCCTTTATTATAAAAATACAGAGTCCAGTTCATTTGATATGGGAAAGAAAGATGAGAGTCTGGTCAATGTTACTTTGTCAGCTTTGTGTATATTTAGATTTGAATTTCGGTTTCCCAAGCTAAGGAAGACTCTTGCTCTTTAAGAAGTGCTTTTTCAAATAAAGAGCCATAGTAAACTTTCAGAATTTGCAAATAAATCTAGAGATAATGGATTCATTTTATTTAAATTACAGATGTTCTATACATCAAAACATGACTATGTTATTATCTAAATAAATGTGGAGACTAGTTTTTAAGTATTTACATAACTTTGGAACCCCTCCACCCTCAAAGCCCTCTTCACCAGACCCTACATGCATAACATTCAATTATTTCCTCTAGGTATAGCAGGATACCAGGCCTTTTGAATTTTTCTCCCCATCTCTTTTGGATATATTTATTCCCAGAGAAGTAGCTGCCTTGGTTTGAGATTTGCTTACTGCTTTGTTTAATCCTGAGGGGATGCCATTAGTTCCTTTGGCATCACATGGAAAGGGCAAACACAATGCATAATCACATCATTAGGACAAATACAAACACAATTATCCCTCAACAGTGCAGCAGAAGGAAAATACAATGCAAACACCAAAGTCCTGACTGAATGCTTATCAAAGTGAGTGGTTGGCTTTGGTTCTGGCAGAAGCAGCTTGGCTGTGTAACTTTCTTATATTTATTCTTCCTCTCCCAGTAGTGTAACAGCAGAGAATCTCTGTGGGTGGCAGTCACACTGAAACCAGCAGGACAGGCTGATTGACTGCCTGTGCCACAAAACATTTTTAAGACTGTGCCCTTTAAAACAGCACTGATAAAATTTGTTTACTCTGCAAAAGAACATGCCTGCAGTTGTGCCATTCCTGTCAAAAATAAAAATGAAGAACATGGAGCCTGTAGGTTCTGGCCTACCCCAAACCCTACATCCCATGGTACAGATTATCCTGTATATAGTGCTTATTGCCAACTAGGACCACGAGCTACTTGGGGAATTCTTGTTCCAACCTTCTGCTGGATTTTGGTGAGTAGATTTCCCAGGGCTTGAGCGAAGGACTTTTGGAAGAAGAAGGGGTTTTGCAGCCCCAAACCCTTCCCAAGAGAGGAAACATCCAAGCCTGGATTTCTTTTGTCATAGGTTTTGGTATTGTGGAAAGGTGATTCTGGATACAGGAGTTCATAAAAAGCTATGTTGGTATGATATTAAGTTCTATGAATATTTTTGGAAGTAATCCGTACATTATTAAAGTGAAGGTACTGCTAAAAATGTTAAAGGACATGGAATGACATCGTACAGCATCATAGGATAGTAAATAAACACTACTGCTGTGAAGAAAACAACATTTTAGGAAAACAGAATACTGCAATTTTCCAAATTGGAATCTTACCAGGGAACTAGACTTGACATCTGTGCAGTGGGACATTTTTATGACCACTGCAGTGCAATGCTGTGTCCATTAGGCAACACTGTGCCCTAGCTTGTACAGCATGTGTTTGGTTTATCTCGAATATGAGGAACGAATGTTGCTGGTGATTTCAGTTATGCTTCTTTTGATGATCCCATTCCAGTTTTGAGAGTTGACAAGAAAAGAAATCTGAACTAATTCATACAACCTCAGGTTTTTATAACTTCTTTAGATATAATTCTCTCAAGTTTTAAAACTGAGATCATTGCATCTGCATTGCAATTATGATGCCTTTATTTGGTTGTTTTGTAGATAAAACCTGAGATTTATAGCTAGATCCTTATTTAGATATCCACTTTGTATCTCAGAAATCAGTAGTGGGAAACTTCAATATTCAGTGCTGTTAATGCTGAACCTTTTCTGCATTCAGATCCAAGTCTGAGTGAGAGCTCATCAACTTCAGCCAAGTCTGACACCACAGAGCTGAAGCTAGAAAGACACGGTAAACATCTGAGCATTCCCTTGATTCTCACAGGAGTGTGCCTTTTGAGAGCAGGTGAGACCAAGGGCTCTCCAGCAGTGGACCTGGAATAAAGCTTTGATTTTCAGCTATGTGGCATCAGATTCACTTTGTTTCTTACTTATGAGTCAGGTGCCACAAACCAGAACTGCAAAGCTCTCTGACTGGATTGGCAGCAAGCCTGGAATGACTCCTGAGAGAATATCTTGAGAAATAGGGAGCATTAATAGGCAAATAGATTTACTCTGAGAATAAATGTTTCTTTTTTTTCCTTTTTACTTGCTCCATAGAAGTTTCTGTCTAAGAAAATTCTTCACAGTACTTGGCAGGTGAGAATGGCCCTTAGGAAATCTATCATCTGACATACTTGACATGTTTTTCCTAGGAGAATCAGGGCTGGAAGGGGAAGGCTTTAAGCAGCATATTTGCATGCTTAACAGAGGGATAAGTCAGACTATTTGCAAGAATTTCTATATCAGCCTCATCATATTATACTTTTTATACTTCACTGAGGAAG
This sequence comes from Cyanoderma ruficeps, assembly GCA_008694505.1. Lineage (NCBI taxonomy): Eukaryota > Metazoa > Chordata > Aves > Passeriformes > Timaliidae > Cyanoderma > Cyanoderma ruficeps. The sequence continues at coordinate 50,569,598 of VZDJ01007749.1, forward strand.
TCTCTTCTCACACGGAAGCTGGGGTTTTCAAAAAGTTAACAAATAAATTAAGTGAGGCCTGTATTTAGTTTATCAAGTGAAACAAATTCCGAAGTTGAGAATTAACTAAGTTAGCATCTCAATTAAAAAAAATTAACTAGTTGAAGATTTTAACTTGGCACAGCATTTGTCCCACTTTTTGTATGTAGATAGAAGTTCGTAGAGCATCCTTTTGAATTTTCCTGTCATGCTTTATGTGTATATGGTATTTCCTTGTATTTATTAATTTTAAAATGTAAATAAATAGCTGTGAATAGTGAAAATGGTAAAGAACTGTTCATAATTTATATAGTTCACTTATTTTCTTCTTAGTTGAGTACATTGTAAAAGATTTTATTTCAAAATTTGTTGTTTCAATATACTTAAATCTAATGTAGCTGAAAATGATACAGTGGATTATATAGTGCATAGTATAAAGTCATCTGGTGTTCTTTAGACAACACACATTTCAGAAGAAAAACTGAAAGAAACTATTTGAACTTGTACCCCCACTACAAAAAATAATATGAATTGTAAACTGTGCTGTAATTTTGAAATCAAATTAATTTCTTAATATCTCTGCTTGGGCACCTTTTTGCATTCCTCACTGGATTCACTGGATAGTAATTGCAAAATGCATGGCTTTTTTCTGACTTTATTCATGAATGTATAGCACACTATACAGGGGAGACTTTTTATGGTTATTTTGTATAATGAAGGCTGTGGCTATAAAGTTCATATACAGAACTCACTGTCTAAAATAAAGTAGAGAACAAGGTAAGAGCTGAACTCTCTTTACTTTAAGATCAAATTCTCTTTAGGTTTATTTCTAAATGATATAAAACAAAGAGATAAGCCTTTTGTAAACTGAAATGAGCTTTTGCTTAACTTTTTTTGAATCGGTTTAAATTTAATCCAAACCTTAAATAAAAGCATATAACTTTCCATCTATACAACTCTTGGCTGACTATTTGGTTGGCCTAATATGCTAGTTAGTTGATATTTGCTACTTTTGTCATTGTTGTCCTTAATTTGTAACATATTGTGTGAGTGCAATTTATATTTACATATCATATAAATAACTTTTGTGGTATAGCATGGCATATACAAAGCAATATGCCTGCTAAAATAGATTAGCCATGTGCAGCTAATTACAAAAGGGTGCAACAGATATATCGTGTGTCGTTGTAATTAAAAATAGGAACGCAATGCAAAAGTAAAAAAGAGTAAAGATATATATTCAACCTTGATTTTGTATTATGTATTCTCTGTTATGTCCTCCTAATATTGTCGAGTAGCTGGAATCTGTTAAAAATAATTCATTTAGGCAAGCTGTTAATCCTATAAAATACTGTGGGTACAATTTTTACAGGTCTTCTTTGCAAGCAAAGGTTTATTTTGAGAAAGATGATGTGGGACTGAGAATGAAAGCATTCTTAAACTTCTGCAATTATATGTCTCCACGCCATCCTGGAAGGCAGTAGTTTTGGATTGGAAATGATAATTCAGTGTTTCTGTGATTGTATTAATAAATAAATTTTACTTGTTCAGTTTTTTTTTCATGTAGAATTCATTTTTATCTAGGTTGGACTTTACTTTTTTGCAGTATTTTTAACTTGTTTCCCAAGCCAAGGATAGAAATTTTTAAAAAACACTAATGATAAAATGGCTCTTTACCTTAGAGATTATCAAGTACAGCACTATTTTTTCTATGGACTAGATTAATATGCTTAATACATACAGAATTGTAGACAGAATTGTGAAATTAATTGGTATTGATTATCATACTAGCATTACAGCAGAAAGATTAAAGGGCAAGTGAGCAGAATGTCTTGGCTGCCCTTTTTATGTTTCTCTTAACAGTTTCATATTTTTAAGTAACCTGGAGTAAGAGGAAAAAAAAAAGGAAGAAGAAAATCCTTCATCTTATTGTGAAATATCTGTGATGATGGTTTCACTTGCTGAAAATATTTTTAGCTGTGCATAGTTCATGACCTTTAGCAAATCTGAACTGTAAGATAGTACAAAGATTAAAAGTTGATTTAGTTTTCATTAGATTAAAAACATGGTGAGACAGATATTAGCTCTGTAACATTTCTTTCACTAAACATTCCACTCCCCCCCCCCCAAAAAAAAGGAGAAAAGTAGAAAACTGTTTCTTTCCTCAGCTGAAAATTGTTTGGACAGCAAACTGTCTCTACGGTGGAGATAGTTTTTTGTAGGAGTTTTGGCAGTCTGTGGTATGTGTCACTCCTCTCAGCAGAGCCAAGTTTAGATGCTCTCTTAGTTGAAAAGTCCATTCTGTCTGGAGTTATAACATCTTTCTGTTCTGCAAAGCTCCCCAGAACAGGAAAAGGGGTGACATTCATTCATGCAGACCCAGTTGCAGTCCTACACCTCCTTGTGTATCATTGCTTCCTTCCCTTGGCTTCACTCATCCCTTTGCATGCATGGGGAAGATCTGAAGAGAAAGCAGGAGAGCCTGGTCTCTTCTTGGGGTGCAGCTGGTGAAGGAAACATGAATATTTATAACAACGAACCTAAATAACTCATGATGAAGGCCTAATGCATGTACAACCTGCAGAACAATGCAGAAAATGTTCTGCTTTGTTATCATCATTTTACCTTCGACTGATCGGATGATTTTTTAATATTTAATTAGCTGTGCGGAGCTGTTAGATGTCTATCAATGTCCTTTCATTGTAATTTCGTGCTGTGTAGTTAAGCTAAGGAAAAATTGGCCGTTAATTTTACTATTGATGCAACCACTGGCATTGTCAATTGTCCATCAGATAAAACTTTGTTGCTAGGAAAATTTTGCTAGACTAGATGTCACTGACAGACAGGTGCAGCATGTGCATGTGTAGAACATACCATTGAAGTATTTCAGCTACTGTTGAGAATATGGCTGGATAAAACACATTTAATTAAGTCAAAAGTGTTTTCTCACCTTCTCTTCTTATTACACAGCACTCTAAAATGCCTGTGTTTATGTGGCCACTGTCTCTTCCCCTGCTGGGGCAGTGAGCAGGTCTCACAGGATGAGAGGCCAGGCTTGAGAGGGTGAACCCCGATTTGCAGTGGGCCTCCTTGCTTGGTGTCTGCCTCTTGTTCTTAGAGCATTGCTGCTGCCACTGTCATGGCAAAGATTGAGAGGCCTGACTTCCTCAAGGGAAGGATGAAGAGGAGCCGCTGGTGCAGCTGGGTGGCCTGAAGGTGGAACTTGAGCCAGAGGCTCATGGTGGGATTCCTGGGGGTAAATGATCTCGAACTTGACAAAGATACATGTGATCTCAAAATATGTTGACAGAGCTGTGACTTTTATCAGTCAGTACCTGAAGGAGAACTCAGGAAATTTTACAAAGACAAGAAGCGAAAACCTTGGGAGCAGTGAGCCAAGATGACCCTCTTTTGGTGACCCAAGCAAAACAAGAACAAAGTCACAGACCAAAACCCACGAACAAAGGAAACAAAAAGCTATACCCTGCCCAGATATTCACTGTTAGGTCATAGAACTGCTGTGTAATAATGTTCTTAATTATTTTGAACAAGTATTCCCGCTTTAGCAGAAATTTGTTTTGGGGAAGAAAAGGATTTTCCTAGTTGGTTCATTTAGCAAGGGGAGGGAAGTTATGGCTGTGTAGGCCCCTTGACTAAATCTGCAGAAGTACATTACCTGATTTAAATGCAAAATGGGGAAAAAATTCTTGTGTAGAGAAGAAAAAAGAAATAAGAAAGAAATAAAACAGGATTAGGCAAAAGCCCGAATAAAAGAAGTGGAGCACAAAACTGATTGGGGCAGGCTAGGAATTAAGGAGAAAGGGCAAGTAAGATCGCAGTGGAGGCATATTTTGGAAAATGGTGATGGATTTGGGAGTTTGAGGAAAGATATCTGTAAGTGGAAGTCTGAAGTCTGTCAGATGACGTTCAGACCAGAAAACATTCAACAAAGGAGAAGGACAGGGAAAAGGCATGCTTCTTGGAACAAGGGGACTGAACAAGGCTTAGAGCCAGAGAGGATGAAGCTCCCTGGTTGAAGAGACAGGGGTAAGAGGACCTGAGAAAACTGGATTAGTAATGACAAGGATGCTCCAGATTATGCCTTGAGGTTAGTGGCGGATGTCTGTGTGGAAGAGCAAGAGATTCCAACCCTGAAAAAGGCACATGTGGGTCTGATTATGGAGCAGCATGCTGGAATTTGAGCTGGTTCCTTTTTGGTTTTTGTTTCTGGTGTGCTGTTTTTATTTTCTTTTAATCTGGTGCATAACGTAAAAATAAACTGTCAAAAAGCATTATGGAAGTTGCTGTTTCCACCAACTCGGGGGTCTCTGGAGCGTGAGTCTTTGTAACATGAGTCTCAGTGGTGCAGTCCCCATACCAAGGCACTGCTAAGGCTTTCCCAAGACAGCAGTTTGTGTCATTACTTCTTCTGAATGGATACCTGGAACCAAAGAAAACCATGGCTATCACCTTTGCAGGAATGTGTACATGTATATGCAGACATAGGTACACATGCATATGGATATGAGTGTGTGTGTGTATTTATTTATGCAGAAAGGGGAAATGTGTGATGATACAGCTAACACAATTTTTCAATTTGCCTCATACATAATGGCATAAGGATGTTTTCACTTGTTCAGATTAAGGACCTGTCTTTTGTATCAAGGAGCATCTGCTCTTTGACAGTGGCTATAGCAGATGGCTATGGAAGAATAATCAGCTATACAGCCATTTTATTTTGTTATGTCTTCCTCCTTCACAGTTTTCAGGTTCTAGTGATCTATGGCTCAGAGATTTCCTGTGCCAGAGGTGATATCTTAGTGTTAAATAGCCCTTGATGGATTTTTCTTTCCTCCCACAATATCCCCTGGCAATGAATTTCAGTTTTATATTGTGTGTGAGAAAAGATTTGCCTTTACTTGCTTGTACCAGCTGCTTGATGTTTATTAGTTCCTGTCATATGAGGCACACTGAAAAATTGTTCCCTGTTCTCTGTCTTGCTGCCATGCTTCAGGATTATTTAGATGTTTCTCATTTTTCTATCTCGATCACCTCGTTTACAGGATAAAAAGGACCAACTCGGTGACCTGCTTTGTACACTTTGATTGTACTAGCCACACTTTTCTGTGAGATATTATCATCTTAATCAGAAAGAAAAAAATAATTACATTTTAATTAGATTAGGTAGCCTATACCCACCAATAAATACTTTAAGTTCTGTCCCCAAATCCTTTTTTTGAGTATATACCATGAACATAGCGAAATATGATTGCAGGAGTATTCAAAACGATTTGCAAACTTTTTATAAAACTGATTCATAGGGTTTGTTTGATAGGGTGATTCTATATATAAAAATTTGCAAGTGACCATGTGTCCTCCCCCTTCTTCCCTTCATATAACCCAGAATAATTCAGTAATACTTGAAAATGTGACAGCTCACAGTTTAGATGTAAGAAACTTTGTTGGTCCAGTGCAAAAACCTCCCAAATGTTGCTTTAGTGGGGATAAGCCTTTCTTACAAGGCAAAAAGCTAACATTTTAAATCATGGCCATTTTGTGTACAGAAAAAAATTCTGCCATTGTTATAGGAAAACTCTGGTATTTTTAGACTTCATTGACATGAATTTGGAGGCACAGATTTCATAATGGAAAGAAAGGAGGAAGTATTCTTAGTATCAATTTGATTAAATTAATTTATTCGTTGATGTATTAATTTTGTTGTTCACATTGTCGTATTTAAACTGTGTATTTGATTTTTCCAGCCATGATTTTACTTAATTGTACAGGGTTGGCAGGTAATATGCTCATAAACATTTGGAAAACTGGAAGACTTTATAGGTATGGAGAATTTTTGAGATGAAGTCATCAATAAAGAGGAAGAAAAACTACTATGATTGTATCCCAGGAAAATAGTACTGTATAGTTCCTGCAAATGCCATGTATCTGTGGCTTTCCCATGAGATTCAGCACGGAAAATGCTGCCAGGAGTTAAAAAAAAAATTGTTTTCACTAACTTATTTAGAATTACAGCACCTTCCTTTAGCATTCTGGTCAAATACTTTCCTCCCTTTGCTTTGAGGCAATTCACTATTCTCTAGAGAATGGCAAACCAGAGTCATTACATGTAATTTGAGTCTTGCCCCTAGGATCTTACTTTTATTGAAATATCATTGCAGTAATTTTAAAAAGTAACAGTAATGGTAAAAGGTCAGTGCATTAACTCTTGTAAGAAGTTGTCATTTGTCCTGTGTGTGTCAATTATAGTCATTGGTAATTTTATTTTCAAAGAGAAAGAAGGCAACGTGTCCTATGAAGGCGTTAGGTCACTGGTCCCCCTCTTCATTTTCCTGTCAATAAACAAGGGGGAAAAGAAAAACAACTTTGTTGGAGCTGTTCATCACCAGCAAAGCGTCTTCCACAGATTGGCTCAGAGAACGTGCTAGGAAGGGCCCAGCCGGCAGCAATCTGAGACATGCTGGGGTTAGAGAGAAGGTGCTCAACACACTAAGAGCTAAGTCTGGAAACAGTATATGAAGGCTCTTGTATTGTTCCTTGAGCAGGTGTGTTGATAAACCTTGCATATACTTCTAAATTGCATGCAATCCAGTACACTTTTAAAAGCATTAAAAGTTATCACTGCTGGAAATGCTTAAACTTTAGACCAATCAGAGCAGAAACACTAAAAATATTTGAGAATTAACTCAGAGAAATTACTGCTTCATGTCTCTTTCCATATGTAAATGCAGTTTCCAGCTAAGTGCCTGTCAGGTATTCTTGGTGATAGCACCTAGACCTCTTTGTGGAAATTTCCTCTAGCTTAATTCCAGTTTGCCTAGTCTCAGGCACATTAAACTAAAATAAGATGACTATATGCACACACCATTTGTGTATTTTGCTTTCTGTGTGAATTAAAATCACACAGGATTTTTCTATGTAACAGGTAACAACTGCCAGCAAGAGATGGTTTACTGTAAAGTACAAGGTGCTTTATCTTCTTTCTGCACTAAGAGTACAGGCAGACAGAATTGAGTTATCATCCCACAGCAAAAAGAGGCACACTTCCCCTGGAGTAAGCTTTACTGCATAACAAAAACCCACCCCTCTTTCTAGGCCTTTTCTAGGTTAATTCTTGTTGAAGCTTGGCATGCCATTACAAGATTAATTTGTAATCTTTCTGGGACATGCATAAGGCAGGATGCCAATATATAATTAGATGGATTTTTTCCTCTGTCATCATGAGCTTTACTTGGTAAAAATGCCTGCTTCCAAGACAGATAAGAAACTCCTGACTAAGCAGAGTAGAGCATCACCTAATCCCACTTCCCACCCTTGGTGTACACTAGTCCATTTTCAGTGAGATGTGGACAAAGAGGACGCAGCTCAGAAGCTGATCTGTTGCAAGGCTGAATGTGTGGCCTTACTGGTTTTGCTTAACTTGACTGTATTCTCTCCTTATGAACTTCATTTGAATGACTTTGCAGTTTGATTCATCTTGAACAACACAGAATTAGATCTGATAAGGTTTCAGCTGCCCAGAATGTGCTGATATAAAAGACCCATATTTTTGTCTGTCTGAATGAAATCAGACCACTGTGTTTGTGTAACTCCAGTTTTGGAGCTAAATAGGGTTGAAGTGCAAAGAGGATCAAGCATAGTGAAGGAGGAAATCTTAGAGGACAGGTCTAGCAACCATGAAGCTTGGGGAAAAAGTTTGTTTTAGTGCTTAACAGAGAAGGTGAATCACAGGACACAGTGTGTTTGGGGGATGTCCAGGATATGTAATTTTTATTTTTTAATTTGTAGCAGGATGAGAGTACCACTAATTCTTTTGCACTGTTTGCCTCTGTCTGAAGTAGAATAAGCTGTCCACAACACAGATTTGTTTGTGTATGTTCACTTTGTGTGTAAATTCCTGGGCAGGGTTAATTGGGAATAATTAGACCACCTATCGTTCTGACTTCCCATACAATTTAATTAGGTTTTCTTTTTTTCATGTACGTCAGAAGCCTTTTATGGTCTAAGACCTTTGATGCAAGAAAAAAAAAATCTGTGAGTGCTAAGGCATACTTTGGAATTTCCTAGTGTGTTCGTTCCAGCAGTGCAATTTTATCCCATTTACTAACACAGGGTCTTTAGCCTGGGTTTGAGCAGCTACACAGCACAGAGGTAAAATTGTGTGTAGCCATTATTGTTTTCAAATCTTTTAGTGTTAGGTGTCTATAAGTGGGTTTCAATCCCATCATCATTAATACCTCTGAGCCCAACACACCAGAAATTTGGAGAAAAGCCTTTGTTTTAACTAAAATTTCAGTCACCTGGTGTGTGTCCAGACTTTATCTTAGTTACTTTTGTGGCATCTCAGAAGTGCAGATGTTGAGGTCTCTGTAGACATCTGTGAGGTTGATTGTTGGCTGCTCAGAGGAGCTCCAGGTATGGAGCATTATCAGGTACTGCACATTCACAGCCTCTCTGTGAGGGCAGACTGGGTGGAAAATGGGGCAAGCATCCCTCAGACACATCAACTGTACTAGAAAACATCTGCAATGGTTCTTTGTTCAAGTGAAGAGCATTCCTTGTGGGAACAGATCATCAGGGAGGAAGTTCTTCATCATAAGGGGCACTTTGAGAAGATTTTTGAATATGCTGTAGTTGATTTTCAGGGTGGTTCTTAGAGGCCCAAGTTAGCCTAATGCTATTCTTCTGAAGTTTATAGAAAGCATATTCAGTGACTGGGCCGACATGATATATTGATTTTGTTCATATGTTTCTGTTTATGGTGACTGACTCTGGGATAGTGGTGATGCAGTGCCAAAGATCATTAATCTTCTAGTATCTTTTTTGTTCTTGTTCTCTCATGATAGATCCTAGCTGTAGATATAGCTGGAAAATGGCTGTCAGAATGGAATACGATAGGGAATTGCTGGAAAGGAGCCATTGCTGTGCCTAGTTACAGATTCAGAGCAAAAACTTTCAAAGAGCATTCATCCAGCATTCCTACAACCGCAGTGTGTGGCACTCCTAGTACTGTTTGGAAGAAGGCATCAGGCCCACCTACTTCACTTTTTAAACTCACTATAGGGAAATGAAACAAATGGAGGCTACTTTTTAGTTTTCCTGAATGGAATCAAGATAAAAAGGTACCTTTTACTCAGTAAGATCTATTAAAACTCACTAAGTCATATGAAGCACAATGAGGAGTAAAATGATCTGTTAATTTGTCAGTGATTTGATTACTTTGTTGTAAGAAAGTGAAATAAAATTGAGAATCCACTTTGAAAGTCAAGGCATTTAATTGTTAAAAAAAAATCAACTGCTAATCATGAAATGCACCCATCCTGTGAAGAACTCTGATTCTAATTTCTGTGTGTGTAGCTCCAGCTCTGAAAGTGTGAGATAAATTCAAGTGAAAGCAGTGCCTCTGACTGGAGTGTTTTGATCTGGGTGTAAAAAGGCATCCAGAGTTATCATCTGTATCTGTTTCCTTGCTGATGCCTCTCACAGGGATGAGACTGCTCTCTCAGACTGCTATATGACTACAGCCTCAGGTAAATACCAATTTAATTACTCAGTTTTCGGTTTGTTGATCAATGTCATTGATCTAGAACATGGTTTCAGTAACTCTGTATGTCTGGTGGGTTGGTAGACATGCTCATGGGCTGAACTCTGCTCTGTTCAGCTAAGATAACAGCATAATATCAATCTGTAATTAATACACTGACTTAGATAAAAAATAAATCCTGTTCTTGACAGTGTTAGTATTCATTCTTTGCTCTGAAATTTCATGAGTAATTTTGTAAATCTTATGTTAAAGTATGCTCTCAGAAAGCAAAAGAGCAAGGCAAAATTTAAACTGTTTCCTAAATTATGCTCTTTAGATAATACTGTAGTTAAAAATTTTTATGGAATGAATGGATAGTGTTAAAGGACCTAAATTCATTAATGTTTCATATAGCAGTTTGGTTATTTCTGTTGTTTGCTTGTTTCATTACACACATGGCAGAGCACAGCTACAATCTCCTTCCAAAGCAATATGTTTGTGACTTTGGAAAGCTCCTTTGGGAGCTGTGATTTCAGTATGCTTGAGTATGTGAATGGATACATATGCTGACTATGTGGCTGAAGGTCTGTTTTCTTCACACTGCATTTAATGACACATCTATAATCTACTCAGATTCTCAGTGTCCCCTCTGCTCATGGTGGCTGTGGAGGCACTGTTACTGACAGGAGACTGGAATCCACTTGCATTGTAACTACTGCACGTAAAAACTGCTTTGTGCTTTTCACTGACAGGATCTTCATACACCGTGGCCTGGAGAAAGGTGTAATTGACAGCTTCTCCCTTAATATTTACAATATTTCTACAAGCAAAGTAGAAAATGACATCTCCAAGCTGAGTGAAGATACTTCTGCTGTGTCTGGTATGGCACATGCTCTTTTACCTGCATTGTGACAGAACAGCCAGCTTGGAGTGAGTGGTTCTGAAACCTGTTTAAGAATCAATAAATATTCCTATGTACAAATTAATGGACCTTAATTAATGGATATTTTTTCTTACTCTAAAACTGCTTTGATCCTCAAAAGAAGTATTTGCCAATAAATGTTTGGTGTATGTATACTGTGGCAGAATGGTGGCAAGTTGTGTCAGAATATATGACAACGAACTCAGAATCTGCAGACTGAAGGGGTTTTATTATTGTTTGCTGTAGAAAACTTCCCATAAAAAGACAGGAAATGCTTTGTTCTGTGTTGCTTTTCCTATAAGAATGAGTAAGGGTCAAAGGGCACAGCTTGGCTTTCAGGGAATGGAGCTCTTTTTCTACCTCCTGTGTGAGTGAGAGGGAAGGCCAGTTCTGGGTGGAGGCAAAGCTGTCAATCACCTGCTACAGCAAGTTCTGGATCCCTAATTCAGCTTATCTATGTTAGAGATGGGGAAGATCAAGTTTGCTGGAGTTAGACAGTGCATCATAATGTGTGAGAAGGCAGCTACTTTTGGAAACATTTATTATTCTCCAGCCAGGAGCAGTAGGATCACAAACCCATTTTCCTGGAGTTGCCTGACAAACCTGTCTTGCCTCTCACCTACCAAGGCTGGAAGTACTATTTCAGGCAACTCACTTTCAGCTGATGAGGTTCAGGTTTTGATAAGAAACTCTGAGAAGATAACTCTGGCCTGGGATGATATTTGGCTTATCAAGTTGGATGTGACACAAGCATGAGCATATATCACATAGGAGTAGAAAAAAAAGGAAAGGTTCTCTTAATAAATAATTCTTATATATCTGCCTTATAAATGCAGGCAAAAGAAGTTCACTGGGTATGGGCAACATGAACCACTAGCCTTCTGATAAAGCACCTTTCACAATTTTTTATAACCAACACATCTGTATTCCACCCATAGTCATCACAATGCATTAATTTCAGAAATCTATGTATGCAAAGACATAAAAATTGCTGTGTGTGCAAGCTGACTATAAAATTACTAGAATGCATGCTTTTTGTCTGTTAGTATGTGTCCATTAAAATATTTTTCCAGAAGAATTCTGCAGAAAAATAACTTCTTTTAAATGGAAGTTGAGAAAATTGTTCTTTTTGTTGTTTTTGTTGTTGTTTAAAAAAAAGGTATCTCTGTCTTTCAAGTTGTTTATAGTAAAACTTCTAAATAATTTTCTAAGCACTGAAAAAGTTGACCCTAAACCCAAGTCTTTCCCTTATTTTAAAACAGAGGTCCACTTGCATGATTTTTTACTGCAGCACGTTTCACACATAGCTCAGGTGCACATCCAAGACATTTCTGCTTTTACAAATGGAAGAAATGGGTCAAGTGGTATTCAGCAAAGACTGTGTGGGCACCATGAGGATGTAGTGGCATTTCCAGCTTCCCAACCTAATCTGGCAGCAGCACCCTTTGGAACCATTACTGTATCCCATTTGTGAACTGTTCCAGGAGTTCCTTCTCTTCACCACTTTAAAGGGGATGGGATGTGTCTTGTGGCTCTCAGACAGGTGAAGATTTTGTTATATGGTCACAGAGCATATTTGTCAGCCTTCTTTAAGATATTTTAGAGGTAATGATAACAATTGAGATGCATCCGTTATTCACCTTGGAGTAAAGGGGATTTTTTTGCACATGGGTGGTTCTGAACCTCACTTTACATACAAAATAAGCTTGGTTGAATCCCAATGGGCATGTTTTGTTGAGAGAGCTCAAGATATTACCAGGAATCCTGAACGGAGCAACTCAAGACTCACATTTTTTGCTTCATTTTTCTTCAGACAGGGAGAGCAGAGAAGGCTGCAGAAGCCATCCTCTTTCCTTCAGCTGACAGTGAAATACAGATTTCTTGATTGTGTGCAAATGATATCGGTATGCTCTACAAACACTTTTATCTTCACTTGGGAGGGGATTCATACACAGATTTCTTCTTGTTATGCAATTATGGAAATGAGCCCAAAGGATGCTTAATAAATGACTAAGTAGCAGGGCTGAAATTGTGGTAATAAGCGCACAATATTCTTACCAAGTCCCTGCAGTCAGAGCAAAGCAATCATATTCATCAATTATAAACACGTGCTCTAGAGCCCGCCATCACTGCACATTTTTGCACTAGGAGAAAGCAATCCTTTCCTGTCCAAAATCAAAGATATAACAGAAGGAGCTGTTCCTAAACGGCACACCTGATGTTACATAGTGTCACTTTTTGGAAATCATTGCTATAACATGTTGATAACTGTAGCAATAAGGGCCTCAATCCATTTATTTACAGTAGAGATAGAAGTTTTAGCTTTCACAAGGAATCTTTTGTAAATTATTCACCTTTATAGCCTTGTCTGCAAGTTTCCAGTCCATATTTATGAATTTATTTCAGGCTGCATCTGCTTATACATTTGGAAATAGGTTGATCTTGAAGGATTTTATATTAGGAAACTACTTAAGAAAATAAATCCTAATAAGGATAAAATAAGATCCTAAAGGGGTCTAGGTGCTATCAGATATTTAAGCTTTATGCCCATGTTAATTAAATTCTGTATCAGACCCAGAACTAATGAAGAAGTAGCTTCTAAGATGAGCCAGTAAATATTTAGAGTTCATTCTCATGTTTTGTACTGAGCCTTCTCTGCTGCAAATACACTGCCAGCAGTGTTGCACCAAGCAAGTTCCAGATTAGCCTCCATCCATAAATATGGGCAGGATGTATTCTTAAGTGGAAATCTCCCCACAGACTGATCATAAACTACGTTAAGTATACTTAGAAGTAAAATTCCCACCACTGTCCCAGCAAGTGAATAGAAGGTTTAGATGATGGAATTTGCTTCCTAGATTCTTACACAAGAATAATGTGATTGCATCTTAGCAGAAATTGTGAGTGCCCTGGGAACTATTTTAAATCAGATTTTGCATCTTGAGGTTACTGAATGGAAAGCTATTTTATGCTATCTAAAGCAGAACAGTGATCCCTCCTAGTTTTTTGTTCAGTCATTTTGCTAGGTGCAATTATATGCTGGTGAGCTACGACAGCTTTAAATGAAATGCCTTGATACTTTTATAGAATTTCCCAGATTATCAAAAGTTAATGGTAAGTGAACAATTTAGGCATTTGCAATTCTTCATTGTTAAACTGACTTCTGCCCTAGATACAGAAACTAAAATTACTCAGATGTACTCAGGTTTAATATCCTATATTATGCCTGCAGGAAATGATAAGCTACAAGCTACAGTGGAATTATTGAAGATTCTTTAAGCAAAAAACACAGGGGCAGGTTGGTTGGGTGGTTTTTTTTGGTTTTTTTTTTTTTTTTTTTTTGAAAGCCTGGTTCAAAGAGTATGCAGGCATATAATTTGGGGATGCAATGCAATTACCAGAAATAATTTAAAATGGGTTACTTCACTTGACTATGACTCTTTGAAGAATAAATAGTAATTGTTTTAAGTGCATAATTACTTTAATATTGGCTCCTTTCAACAAGTTGCAGACTTCTAGATTAAGCTCTAAGTCCTGTGCATCTGTCCACTCAAATTCTGTTTATTCTTCAGGCTGTCATAGTTCCATTATTAAACCCCTTGAAGCCCTTTGATGTGTTCCTGCACATAAAAAGACTGGTGCAGAATTCCATGCAGCCTGATCTTTGCTATGCTAACTTTTTTCAACATAACTGAAGTCTGAGAACAAGTTGAAGTCATCATTAAGAAACCCTGCTAACAAGAACGACTTCCTTTTATAAATGTATTTGTGTCCTCATAAAAATGCTTTTTTTGCAGGGCCTTGCTTGTGAAGCTGCAGATATATTTCTGATTTTCAGAAGGAAACCCAGTATTGGAACTTGGCTGTGTTTCTTTGGAGGGCAGAGACTGTGCTGAGCCACAACAGCATGCTTTGATCTTACAGCTAAGTACCATGCTCCGACCCTGCTGGGAAGCAGTGCTTGGGATTGAGGCAGCAGCTCCTTTTTGGACAGTGCTGTGAGTACCATCTTGTGGACTCTAAGGTCCCGACCACCTGTGACATCAGCTGAGCTCATCTACACCACTGATTATTTCATTTTTGCCTGATTTGCACAGGTTGGCAGCCACACTTTCAACTGCCCTCAGCCACCAGAGAGACTTGTCTGGGCTAATACATTCAGAGTGCATACAGAAATCCCACCTCTCTGCAAATACTCAACCAAGTAAATACAGTCAGAGGCTTCCCTAAGTTTGCTGTATGCCCTCTCTACTTTTCAGAACCTCATCTCAGAGATGGCTCTGTAAGACTCTTCTGACTGGTAAGCTGTAGAGATCCTGGCTCCAATGGAGTTACACTGTCATGAAGCTGGCAGAGAAGGGCAGTCAAATCTCAAAGCTAAGAGAAAAGACATTCTCATGAGTAGTTCCAAGTTTCTGCCAGATCCCTCAAAACTATACAAATGCCAGAGGATTTCAGGAGTTCCTCTGAGGTGAGGGTGAAAAGGAAAAACAGCTTTTCCCATGGTTTATTTGGGAGAAAATTCCCTTTTATGTTTTTTCTTCTCCTTGATCACACTCACGTAATTTTTATCTATTAAGAAATCCACACTGTTTTTGTAATGAAAATAAAACATGCTGAGCTCCAGTGTTAGCCTACATCTGATCTGAACAACTTATTTCTAGTTTCCTGCAATTCTCCTGCTCATTTCTATTGTCTTTTACTGCAACAGAAAATGGCAATACACAGAACCTACATGTGCTTTTTCTAAAGCATTTTCTAAGCCTTCATTTATAAGAAAAGAGCATTTTATGGGATGGTAAATACTAGTAGACATTAAGCTTTCGAGGAAGCGTGGCAGTATTTATTCTGCTCGTTTCCTTGCAATTCAAAGGTGAATGCTGAATGTAAATAAGAGTTATTAGCACATCATCAACACCGTTATTGTTTCTTGCCTTTTCCTTGCGTGCTCGTTTCTCAGAGCGAGTTTTACCTTTCTGGGAGTTCTGCTAGCCCTCTGTTTCGTCCGAAGGTGGCAGCATCTTACTTCCGTAGAAAGTTTCAGTCTTGCGGTGGCTTGATCCTCATACTGCGTAGTTTCTCCACATCAGACACACTTTTTAGCTAAGAAAATGAAGACATATTCTATGCTTGCTTTCTGAAGAAAAAAGTGTGAGATATAGCGTCCCCAGAAAGAGTGTAAGTTGTTGTCCACAGGTAACTTGCAATGTATGGTGGTAAAAGCAGGGTCACTGAATACTTTGCTATTTGCCTTTTAATGTTATGGCAATGCTGTTGCAGAAGCCCTGGGACTGCAGCTGTCACTCGTCCCTGGCACTGCTGTGGCATGCCTTCTGTGGCAACCCCTGGGGTTGGGATACTCTCTTGGGGTCTACTTTCAAATGCACCCTGCCCTCCAAAGCTTTTTGGGTTTTGGCTGCTCAGCATGGGGGTGTCTATGTGCCCCCATTTGCCCTGGACAAGGCAACCTGAGCCAGGTACCTGGGCCAGTTATACTTGGGTAAAGAGCTATCAATTTTGCAAACTTCTGTTTGAAGATGGTTTTGTGGTCATACTGGGGACTGAGACCACCCTAGCTCCCACTCCTGTCATAATCTTTCCTTGTGAATTCAGGCCTTTTCCTTCAGGTCTGTGTGCCCAGCTTGCCCAGTTTGGAGGAGAGATAACAGCAGTGTCACTCACACACCTTTTTTCTGCCCAGCAATCTTTGGGTGGGGACTCTGGGTACAGGAAGCATCTTCCTGTCATTTGGCCAGAGGCTAGCACAGGGACAGGAGTGAGGTTCCCCATCCAGACAGAGAAGGGCTCTCATTATCACTGGAGCATAAATAATGATTCAATATCCACTTAGCACCAGTACAGCTCTGACTGCAGCTTTCCACTAAGTGGGAGGCAGGGAGAAGGGAGGGGAAGTTTGCACAGCTGTGTGGCGCAGGCTGTGCACAGGGGAGAAGCTAGGTAGCTAATTGTTTCTCAGTCACTCTGGTAATTCTGTGTCTGTGACAGCCCAACAGCAAAGGAAACAGTTTCTCTAGCTGCGATACATCTTCCTGCTTTTGATTTTCTGATCTTTAAAAAAATCTATTCTTCCCACCCCCTCCCCCATCAAAATGGCTCCGTTGAAGACCTTCATAATGGTTGAATATATCTGAACAGTAGCTGCACTGATCATGCCAGCTCAACAAGGCTGAAGCACACACAGCTTATGCTTCAAGCTCTGAGTGCAGAAGGGGAGAAAGTGGAGAATGTTTTGTGCCTCTGACCTCTCAAGTGTCATCTTCTTAGCAGCTCAGATCACTCTTCAGAATTATTCTATTACTCATCTGGCTCTCTGACATCTGCTTTATCATTTCCTGTCCAGGCAGTAATCCAAGTAACCAAAATAAATATTTTTTGAAGCAGAACACCTTGTCTGTAAGCTTGCAGGGATGACAAACCACAGGAAATATTCCTGATTGTGTGAAACTCCATCGTTGCAACTCAAAAATCCAGCTGAGAGAAGGAGAGTGTTTACAAGAAGTAGTTCTTTGCTGAGCTAAGAGTTTGTGGCATACCACATGTATTCCTACCAGTAACATGAGTGACAATGTCACTGATATGAATATGCCACTGATTCCCACTCAGCATTCTAAATTAGGATTGCATCCTTAGAAACAATAAAGAAAAGTATGAGAGGATCAATGGTTTATCTTCATCATCTAAATTACTTGGGTGGTAAAGGATTGTCAGGGCACTGTCATTGTAACTCAAGCTACAGACAGTCAGAACATAAACTATACTGATAATTTTTACAGTGCTGTGACAATAACACTAGTTGTGGTCTGCTCTGTTGAGAGAGGCCCTATTGCTGATCTCATTTGCTGGGACAAGTATGAATTCATTACTTCACTGGAGTTACTTGGAATATCAGAGAGCTCAGAATTTGGCTGATTATCCATTGTTGATTTCTAAAGCATAGTTTTACAGCATTAGCTTCTTATTCTAAAAATCTAGGACTGTGGCTAAACTATCCACCTTCACTTTGCACTACCTTTAGTTACAGGATCCACAGAATACCTGTTGGAGCTACTAGAAAAGATTATATTTTTTTTCAAAAGTGTAAGGAAGTCCCAGGAATGCTTAGAAATTATGTCTTGCAATCACAGGTTACCATGCAATGGGCCTTCTGCTTGTGCAGAGCAGTCCTGGAGACATACGGCCTTTCCTCCTGTAGACCTTCAAACACTTTATGAAGGCAGTTAAGCATTATAACTACAAATACAAGACCTATTTAAATAGCAATAGGCCACAGTAAATTGAGAATATGAAGTATACTAACACACACTACTGGTGGCTGAATGCAGGACTGCTCATGATACACCTGGTGGATTTGCCAGTATGTCTTGCTACAATTCGACAGCTTATTGCTGCAAAAGCACACAGCAAATTAGATTCAGCCACAGTCCTCTGTGTGGAAATTGCAGTCAATTTTATCTGTCACAACCGTGGCATATCTTCTCATGGGGATCCAGCAGGCATTGGGTGTTTAAATTAAATACAATGTATTAGTCTTGATGATCATTAACCTTTTCAATTTTTTTTTAATGTGAGTTCAGATATAGGTTAGCACAGGAAACAAAGGTCTTTGATAAACTGGTAGGAATTTCTGGAGATTTCCCTGGCAACATACAGAGAGCAATTGACAGTCCCTTGTGCCTGCTGTTTCACATGAACAGTTCAAAAGGGGAAGGGCATTTAGGTTTTTCATTGGAAGGATGAAAACTGATTCTGCTCGTTCCTTGTGCTTTTATAGTATGTGGTGTCAGCTTGCCCCCAAATAAAGGGGTTAGCTTTTCAGATGGGCAACATTTTACAAAGTAATCATGGCACATGTGAAAATGATGACAGACAAACCACAGGCAATCAGGGGACTGATCTGGCTCACTTAACAGTGAAAAAAGTTTTGATGATTCTGTAAACCTCCAAGATATAGGGCACATTTTGAGGTTTTTATTCCTGACCCTTACCACCAACTCTCTTCCTGCTAGTTACAGCAATCCACTGTTCTCAGAGTGTGAATGCAGCTTCTCTTTCTCATGGACTCATGGGATAGCTCTGTGGTGCAGTGCTCCCAGCCAGCAGCAGTCAGCAGAAATGGTTAGTGTGGTTGTATTGCTCAGCACTACATTTGAGCAGAGCTTGTTTGTTGTGTTAAGTGTGGCTGCAGTGGTGCTCATGTTACATGGCATCACTGGTAGCCTTGGTTTGTGTGACTAACTTGTTCTTGTTTCTTACATTCAGCTCAGGACAATAGAGATCATCTGTGGGAGAGTACCAAGCGAGACATGCTCAGTGGAGACAGATGATAATTTAACTAATGTTGAATTTAAAACTAGATCTATTTCTGTCTAAATATGTGTCTAAGTTTGTGTGTATATATATTGAAGTCAGTTTTACAAGGGGAACAAAAGTTTGGACTTTTTCTTTTGGAATCCTCTGATTTTGGTAGATTCTACTTTGCTTGGTCATCTTGGTTGCATATCTAAAGGATCCATAGGTGTAGCTGTCCATCTGACATTGAAGTCAGAATATTTGTACAGGCGATTTTACTCAATCTTCCTAAAAAATGGTGAGGCAGACAAATATGACTTAAAATACCCCAAAAGATTGTACTGCTTTGCTCAATTACGTTCCTCAGCTTCTGCCAGCATGTCCATGAGGAGCAGAGAAGCTTTTATATGAAGTATAGTAGTGAGGTGAGGGTGCTGAAATGGAAACTTCATACTTTAATTTCCACATGTCACCATTTCAGTGCTTGACCTTTGATAAGTCCCACAATGGCTGTGCAACTCAATTTTCTGTCCAGCAGCCTTCATTAGCTCCTGAAAGACCATTAAAACTTTAGAATCTTTGTCTGGAAGATTTTAAGAAACATCTAACATTGTAGTATGGAATGATAATGATAATAAATATCTGGTTCATGCTTTTATATTTGTTTTTGATTTCTTGGTTTCTTACTGAACCTAAACCAAACCACTTTCATATTTTTCCCTCTTCTCTTTTCCTTTGTCCTCAAGCTCTGTCTCACCCTCTATCATCCAAAATGCCACTATCTCTATTGCTCTTAGAAGTAAGGCATGCATTCTACTTTTATTCTACAATTTCTCACATACTCCTATATGGGATTTACCTGGTAGCTAGATGCGTTTGATAATCAGTTTGCAGGATTGTGGTTTGCCACAACTAAGTTACTATTCATCTGGGGGCAATCAATGTCTTTCTCTACATTTGTTTTCCAATATTGTTTCTATAGATTTCTTTGCTTATACCCAGGTACTCTTTTATGTATATCATTGCTTTGCAATTATCTGAAGCGGAATATGGCAGTGGAAGTACCCCTGGAATTCTATTAGAGCACAAAAGTTTATTCCCTTGTTGAGTCCTGTGCATGAATAAAAATTCCCTCTTTCATTGCTCTACTCATATAAAACTGGAATTGGAAAGATCTGCTCTGTGCTCCCTATTGCAAAGCTGTTGTTTCCTGATAATACACTTTCTGTGGCTGTAGTTCTGGTGTCCAGGGTAACAGAAACCCAGGGAAGAGTCTGATAAAATCATGGTTTCTCTCCTCAACGTGTTTTTAAATAAGTTTTTCTCATAGTAATTAAATTCCTAATTATTTAACTTATTAAACAACTTTAAAACAGTTTACTTGTGAATGGAAAAATCTATAAATTCCAGGGAACTGCTGTAAAGTGGTTTTCCTCATAACTGAACAAAGGACTGAACTGTTTTAAACTATTCAGGTGAAATTAATGTTATTTGTTCCCTTTTTAAAGAAGAAATAGCTAATTTTTAAATCTACTTTTTATATTTATTTGTAAACAGTGCTAGAGACTGTATGTCTCCTCTGTGTAATACAAAGGTCTATAATGCAAACAGATAATATCATATCAATACATACAGATACTATGCATACATACAGATACTATCCATACATATGAAAACCATCAAGTACCTTGGAAGTCTTTACAGTGATCTAAGACATAGAGTGTCTTTCCAAAAATATCAATAAAGTGGTCTCTGAAAGCAAATTGAACCATAATTACATTTTTCCAGATAGTTGTCTATAAAGTCTTTGCCTGCATACATAAACAGGAGTTTAACCACCCAAACATTATGGCCACCTCTCTGACAACATAAAATGCATACGGTGCTTCTGGAGAATTTTGTACAAATATATTTGGTTTTGTGTGTAGAGTGCCAGAAACGGTTGCAAGTGGCTCACAGATTCCACTTGTTTTTTAAGATAGTGGGGAGCAGGCCATTATGTAAAAGATCATTACATATTCTCACAAAAATCCAGACGAATGTATTATTTTTGTATATATGGCTATGAGAATATGACAGAAGTCTTGTCCATTTTTCATCACCAAACTGCTGCATTCACAATGCTGTGTTCTTTAGTGAAACAGGTTTTAGATGTAAAAGGGGCTTGTCTCTTCACTCTCTTTTTCATGCCATGTGTCTGTCATAGGAATTTTTGCATTAATTTTTACTGTTACATAACTATTGCCTTTGTAAATTCCAGGTGTGAGCTGTTGGCTTGCCTAGTTGTACATTGAATTGTGGTTGAATTCTGCATATAGTCAGGAAACAATAAATGAAAAGGCCACAAGCGCAAGGAGAAACACATTTCTCATTTTCTGATTTTTTTTTAACAAGAAGTAGCAGAAGAATATTTTTCAATAGTATAGGAAGAGAAAACTGTGAGCAAAAAGAAAGAAAAAAAAGCGAATTAAGTGTAAAATATGACTCAATGAAAAATTGCTTTCTTTAGATGTACATTTGCTTTGAAATCCATGCTGGGTCTCCTAGTACCTGCTGAGCTTAGCTTTAAGCCCTGAAGCTGTGATTTAAAATAATATATATTTGCTCTTTCATCTCTGTGCTCTATTATATCAATTTCCATGAAAACACCTGGAAGGATTCTTAGAGCTTGTCATGAACTCTGACTCTAGATTTTCATCTTTAGGTCCTGCTGTGAACAGATACAACACATGCCACAATCTGTCTGTGGTTTCTTTCTAATCTTTGGACAGAAAGGAAACATATATCACAGGAACAAGTACAAACACATTCACCTGGCTAGCAGCCTTCTAGAAATTTGTTTCTTTTTGAAATTGCAATCTGAACTCATTTTTACTTAGAAAACTGATACAAGATGCTGATCTCCAAAGACTTGGAATTTCTAAATCCAGAAACTTTAGGCATGTTGATCCATCCAAAGTTGAGTACCTAATTTCCAAAAGTATTAAAGCTTTAAAGTATCTTTCACTTTTTCTTCCTGCTTTTCCTTGCTTTTGTAATGGCTATCACAGGCGCCTTTTCTGCTGATGCTGGTAACAAGGACCTGAGGCCTCTCTCTTTATCAGATGCTCACATTTTTCCATTTCAAGGTTTTCATTGGCTGAAAACCCACAAAACCCTCAGAGACTCTTTTGTAAGTGAACGAGTATTGATTTCACTCAAATTAGATTAGTCCCTAATCTTCTATTGTTATTTAAGGGGTAAAGATAAAAACATCTTTAGGTAGTTCTGTGGGTTACATTAGGATGATTTTGTACAGAGTCCATAGTAAAAATAAGTCTGGCTATCATCCTTAGATGGTATACAATGATATTAGCAGGTAAATGTTTGCAATATAATCCCGAATTTTAGAAGGGTGCTGAAATGTAACTTCTTTTCCAGAAGTCTTGAGAAATAGAAAAATTATGCAACATTTCCAATTCATCAACTGGGTCACTGTCCAACAAAGAACAAAGACCCTTTAAGGCTTCAGTGAGGAGGGTTGTTTCCATAATTATTATTTATTTTTGTCACGTAACTTCCAAGCTTTTTCTATTCTTCAGAATTTTTAAAAAAGGAGTTGAACAAAAACATTTCAAATTCAAACTGAGCTGCAAGTTGGCATTATTGGGGCAGTGATACTATCAGCCATATGAGTAATTCAGCTACCAGTAAAGTTGCTAATTTTGCAGAGTGAGAATTGTCTTTCGAACACAAAAGATGCCCTGGCTTTGTGAGGTTTAGGCTGTTGAGTGCAATCTTTTGTTAGATATTTTGATGAAACATGTACTGAAATGTGCAGGAAGAATCTGGAAGAGTTTTGAACAATGATGTGCACATCAGTTTTTCTCTGTGAGTGAAGATAAGGCCCCTTGGCATTTCTTCCCTTGTCCTTTATCAGGAGGAGCATCACCAGCAGGTCAAGGAAGGTGATGCTTCCCCTCTACTCAGTGCTGCTGAGACACATCTGAAGTGCCAGGCCCAATTCTGGGCTCCTCCATTGAGAAGAAAAAGGAGTGTACTGCAGGGACTCCAGAAAAGGCCCAGATGATGAGGATACTAATGCATTTGTCGTATGAGGACAGATGGGATTCAGCCTGCAGAAGTGAAGGCTCAGTGGGATTGCATCAATGCATATTAATAAGTACCTGAAGGGAGGATGTAAAAAGGATGGAGACAGGCTCTTTTCGGGACGCCTGGTGACAGGACCAGGGGCAATGGATGCATATGAAACCTCAGAATTCCCTCTGAATATCCAGAAACGCTTTTTCACTGTGAGGTTGACCAAACACTCACACCAGTTTCCCAGAGAGGTTGTGGAATCTTCATCCCTGGAAGCCCCCTGGACGTGATCTTGGGCAACCAGCTGTGTGTGGTAGTGCTTTGGACTAAATGACTCCCAAAGGTCCTTTCCAACCTCAGCCATTTTGTGATTCTATGATCCAGATCCAAAGTTTGGACTAGAAATGGCATTGGGAGCTGACAATGAAGGGCTGTGTCAGAAAGTCAATAAGGCATTTGGTCTCTGCTCTGCAAGGTGGGGGCTGAGCTGGCCTTGCTTCCTTCCCAGGTGGCAGCTGCTGCCTCTTGCTGCTGCAAATCCAGCAAACTTCTACTGTTGCCCATTTTCTGCCCCAACAAACCTTACCCAAGACATACTGATCCCCAAAACTCCTCAGCTTTCAAAAATATTAAGGGACCCTTCGCATAATTTAATAATGTCATCAGTTCCTTCACAACTGGCTTCCAAAAAATACTGATTAGCGATCTTCCAGGGAACAGAGCCTCTCCTTCCCAACTACAGCTGTTTCCATGGTTGAATGTCAGGGAGAGAGAAGGAAAAAGACCCTAAAAGTCTTCTCTATTTCCAGATCTATCAAATATAAAAGTGTCCTGTATGGGCAGCCACTGCTGGGTCCATCCTTGACTCACAGGAGGAGCCAACGGTGGCTGTCTGTGTGGGATTTTTTCTCAGAGGGTACCAAGCCAGGGCCCAGCTTTTAAATCTGATTCTGTAGGAGATCTGTCTTCTCACACTTTTTGTTCAGAAGTAACAAACGTGGGCACACTTGCATTGCAATGACTTGTGAAATGCCAGTATTATCTGAGCTGGTCTTTGGTAGTAATTTTTTCTCTAGACCTTCATTGTTCAACAATGAAGCCACAATGAACCCACATTGTTCAACAAGATAGATATGATAAATTTGAGGCTGAATTTCTGTTTTGGGACTTTAAATGAATGTGGTCCCTGCAAAAGGCTGTGTGAGTTGGTTACTTAAAACCTTTTTCAGAACGTTTGCTTTAATCCCGGCAAAACCTTAGGCTCTTACATAGCCTCATAGAAAGGGTTTAATCAAAACTGAGCATCGTGGCGTTATGACTATTACTAGAAATTGAGGAGTGGGGTTTGCTAAGTGGTTTAGAGATGTGAGTCCTGTTCAGCTGCTTGTCACTATCTCCACAGCCACAAATCCTCAGATCTGCTTGTAGAACTTGTGAGTCTTCAGTGAGTTTTGGAGTAATGCAAAGGATATTGTGATGTTGCTTTACACAATAATTAAGTACAAACTGAAGAAGAGAAACCTGTCTTTGTTCAGTGAGTGTTCAAATCATTGTGAAGATTGGCCATCTCTTATCTTTCTATCACATAGTCCATGTTAGCAGTCCAACTTTCCCATAATGGAGTTTATGAAATGTAAACAATTGTGTCAAACAGATTAACATTTTATAGTCTCTGCTTTGGAGAAAAAAATATATCCTAGCTTCTTCAAATGCTTTCCAGGGCACTGGAAATGCACTGCTAGTTGAATAATTTCAGTATCTTCAGCTGCACTTTCTGATATCTGCAGACAGTGTGCCAGGAAAAAGGAAAAAGCACCAAAGTCTATTGTCATTGAGACTAACTTAGTGTCTTTAGATAGATAGTGGGTTAAATAGAAGAGTAAACTCTCCTTTTTAGGGACAATTGAATCAAGCAACATAATGATAAAACCTCTACATACAAATTTAAAAGCTGTGGATCTCTCAGGCTATTCCAGCAAATGACTGTTAGCAGCTGTAGCAAATGACTTAGTTCTGGGAACTGCAAGTTACTGTTTAGAGTCCTGAAGCCCAAGCAGCTGCAGAGAGTTACATTGCCTGGAAGTAACATGCTTCCTCAGAGAATGTAGTAGAATAGGGATATTTTTTGCTGTTGCAGTTCTGGAAGCCTCCTGGTGCTGTCCTGAGAAGAAATCTTGAGCCCCACCTCCATCGGAACATTGCTTGCTAAGAGTAAAAGCCATTTGTTAAGTTTTCTAGATGTTACTGGCTTGAATTCCTATTAATAGCAGATTCAACAGTCATCTGTGATGTGACGTGTTTTTCAGATGTATTTTTGCTCTGCATGCTGATGTTCTTGGAAAGCCTTTATTTTGATATAATTTTTAGAAAATAATTATGGAAAACATGAAGTTACCCACTGGGGAAATAGTGAATTTATTTCAAAGCCTTCAGATCTGTTTATTATTTGGGAAAATATTCTCAAACTGAAACGCAGGGAATGCTTTAATCACACACGTTACTGGCCTCAAAGAATGGTTGAAATTTGCTGGTGAAAGGGGAGGCAGGATGACCCACCGGTTCATCCTGACTTCTCATTCTGCTAATTTGCTAAAAACATCTGTGGGATTACAAGAGTCTTCAGAGATTTACGATGCCCAGACTATTTATTGTGCTAGTTCAGTAATGTCCCAGGCTGGAAAAAAAGAAATCCAGTTCACTTGATGTCCTCCAAGTATGGTAGGTAATTGCTCAATATCTTTTGGATTAGTTCAGGCCATGTAGTGATTAAAAGAACTTATGTGAAGCTCAAAGTTGTTTTTCCTTCAGTCTAGCAACCAGAAATCACACTAGTGGGCCTAATTCTCTGCTCTGTTATGTTGTAACCCTGCTGGTATCAATAGAGTCATGCTGGTGTCAAAATGATTTAAAGGACCAGTGAGTGAAACATAGCAGCGGAAACATCAACAATTTAAAAATCTTATAAAATCCAGGGAGTTGATTGGCAGATTTTTTTTAATTTTTTTTTTTTTTTTTTTTTTTTTTTTTTTTTTTTTTTTNTTTTTATTTTATTCCAAGTCATGGATGCTCATATTTTGGGAGTTGCCATAAAAGTTAACAAATGCTCAGGTCTGGACTTTTTTTCTTTTGGGCATGTGTTTATCTTCCTTTCAGTTCGTCATTGCTCCTTCTTCTGAGGGTATTCTTTGGTGCTTTGTTCAGCACAAGGAGGCTCCTGACATTTCCTTTGGGCAATGTGAACTTGTCTGGATGTTACAAATGAGCAAAGAGACTATTTTTTCTATTTTTTATTTCACTTTGTATTGACTTTTCTGATTTGAATGTTTTTTCCATATATTGTTTTTCATCTTCTCACACCCTAGCAAGATATCATCATATATGATAATACAATCTGTTATGAAATGCTTAGGGCTTGCCAGCAATTTTTATTTGACACTTTAATAATGTCTTTAAGAGAGAAGTGGGAATTGCAAAGAACAAAGAATCTCCAGATGTCCTAAAAATGTATGACGTAGGATTTGCAGAATATTTCTCTACTTGAGAGATCACTAATTTTTATTTGAAACAGCACAGTCCTGCATTACATTTTCCTGAATTAATATGAATTCAATTTCATTTACAGATTGTCTCGTAGATTAACCCTGTATCCTGGATGTGCCTGGGTTATTACTGAAAGTGCACTCCTTGCTACTTCTTCTATTCTCTGTGGGTTTGTAAACCTACTTTAATAAAAATCCAACATATAAATATGATTCTTCTTGCAGTTCACCTTGTCTCCAGACAAGAAAAAGAATGTCAAGAAATTAACTATGAGGTTTTGGCATGTCTTCTGAATGGCAAGCTAGCTCTCAGCTTCAGTGTTTTGTGCTGTTTGAATTGTGCTGCACAGAGTCACATGCTTTACACTAATTGTTCCCCTGCAAGACTTGTAGGAAATAGAAATGCGAAGTCCCTGTGGTGATTTTTTAAATTTTTTTTTTCCTGGGGGTTGAGCTGAGCCTAAAATAGAAAAATTCCTTCTCTCTTCTGGTTTTCATCCTTCATTTCTTGTCATTTTTATCTACTTCTTTTTAAATCACCAGTAAGATATATATGAATCTAGTGGGTTCCTCACCATTATATTTTCTCAGGGGTGATACAAACCCACTCAGTAGAAGAACCATGCTTGAACAGACACTGTACAGAATAAAGGAATAGCAAAAAACAGACTATTTCAAGGAAACAATTTATAATTCCAACATTTTGTTAAAACGCATTAATGTAAGCATTGTTTCTCACATGTCACCAACCCTTTGGAGGGATGATGGCTGTTGTTCTGGATGATTCTTGTCAGTGGAGTTCCACTGCTGGATTTATAGGGTAATTGGAAAAAATGAAGAGAGGTAACAGGGTTTTTTCTTTTATCGCTTCTCAACAGCCTTTCAAGAGAGGTTGATCTCACTTTCCTTGGCTGAACCCCTGCAACTTCTTTTTCTCGCTTACATTTTGATTTTTGGTAAAGCTGTTACTCGTAATAAGGTCACATCTTTATCTATTTTAATGTCAATTACCTTCTTTTATTTATGGGGGAAACAATCCTCTAACTCATCAGGTTAAACTCCTTAACAGTGGGAAGGATTCTAAGGTGTATTTTACTTAATTTTTAAAAGATGTACATGTATTTAGACATTCTAATGGTATTTCTGATGGCTTATTATGTTTCTGAACTATGTTCTGTAGGGACATGCTTTATAGTTTCTGTCATAATTTTTTCTTAATTATCTATCTGTTAGGCTGTGATTTGACAGTGAGGCACAAGGATTTGTCTACTGCAATCACAGCTTATAGCAGTCACAACAGTTTATATTTCTGTTGTTCTAATTAATGATATTATAATTTTGTAGTTAACCCATAAGCTTATGGTCATTCATCTTCACTGTTGCTTTTAAGTGTTTTAAATAACAAGACTGCAGTCAGGAGCCCAACACTTGGTGTTATAAACCAGTACGCTGTTAGGAGGAGTAAATTTTTTTAAGATGCTTTCTGGAAGCTGCCTGTCCCTGTGCTTTTTCCAGTGCTGCCTCCAACATTGTTGTCAGTCCTGGTGAGCTGGGTAACCCTTGGCAGAGGCAAATCGTTCACATATGTACTGTCAAGGGCTTAGTCCTATACACCTAGGACCAAACTCCTTGCCTTCCTGAAAAAGAGGGGGAAATTTCACAAAAGAGCAGTTTACTCAGATGAAATCAGTATCAGCCAGGATGACTTCTTTTCATCCTTGGAAAACTGCCGTTCTTAAAAAATTCACGAAGTAGTCTGCCTTTTGCTGAAAATACCAGTTTAATCTGTTATTAGGAGAGAAAGTAGTTAATTTTTTAACTTATAGGAGCTTGCTGAGTTTAATAGAAGTTCTTTGTTTTGCATCTAAATCTCTTTGGTTGTAGCTGGCTGTATACACAGAGTTTTTCTTATTGGCGTTGTATGTTTTACATCTATAGAAATGTCTTTCAACCTGAAGGACCCCGCTGTGCTTATGAATACTCAGTTTCCTTGCTGGTATGAATTGTCTCTTCAGAATAAAGCAGGAGGTAAGTCTAACCAAAGTCAAAGTGGTGAGTCTAGAATTATCACAGACAAGAAAAGAATGGTTTTCTTCTTTTCCTCATAGAAACGGAATTTTACTATTATATTTGTTAAAAACCACTTTGATGTACTGTTCTTTATGGGACTTGGTATGAATTGATTTCATTTGTGGCTCTGTGCTGATTAGAATGAAAGTCTCTGTGGGAGAGGGAAAGTGAAGTTACGAAAGGCAGCCAGAAGCCTTCTAGAAGCTACACTCTTGGTTAACTAGTGATTAGTGGTAATTTCATGAGTTAGTGACTGAGACTGGTAAGGTGTGGGTTATGCGGGTTGTGTAATGATATCTTCCGGGCTTGTAAGGCATAACTTCTGTCTGCTCTTTTACTTTTTATGAGGGATATAACTCTATTGAAGATAATTCTGCAGTGTTGTTTTAATATCCAGATGGAGCCCATGATCGAGAAATGCTATGTAAGTTTTAAGCAGGAACAGCTGTAAAGAAACATCAGGAAAGAGAGTACAAGCTTGTTAAAATCTTGGATGCATGAGGATATATGAAGATGTGGAAATCTGAAGGTGGACATGGTAAAGGGTAAGTGTGAGGAGACTGAAGAAATGCCAGGAAAGATGGGGGGGGGATTAGGCTGTTTAGGCTGCAACATATTTTGGAGGTCAAAGAGATGCAGAAGAGTGCTTTTGAGCAGCTAACAACTTCTGAAGGAAGCCTAATGTTGCAAGGAGACCAGGATTCTTGAGTTCCAGTAACTCAGAAGGGAAGTGGTATGGACAGTCTCCCTGCTTTAGGAAGGAAGAAGGTTAAAGACACTGAAAGAGGAGACTAAAACAAACCTTATTGTTTCCTAGGAAAAAACCTTCTTCAGATGTGAGGTCTCCTGTGTTTTCCATGTCTTGATCAGGCCATTCCCACCATGTTGGGGAAATACTGCTTTATGGTAGCATAGCTTCTGTGTTGTAGAGCTTCCATATCTTCCATATCCTAAACCTGTAGGTTAGAGAACTAAGTCAGTAATGTCCTTAGCTGAGATGACCATGATCATCACAAAAACAGTGTTCTGTCCTTCTGTCCATTCATATGGTGAATGCTGTCTCTTGTGAAATTTCCAAGTACAAAATACAGATCATTCCAGTTAAAAAAGGCCATTAATCCAGCAGTAATGGAAACTTCCGAAAACGCTGGTTTGAAAAATACTGTTCTACCTCTTCAAAAGAATTTAGGAACAATTTAAATAATTAATAGCTTCTAAAAGATATTTCCTATGGCTTTCAGTTATTCCTTCTCCCTTGGCCCTTATTTATTACTGTGTGAACATAGTCTTTATTCCTTTGAATACGTATGTAGAACTTTACTGCCCTACTTGCAGCCTTTAGGCTATTACAGATATTGTAAAGTTTTACCATTTTTCAAAAAGCAAATACTGCCTCCAGGGTGCTTAGTAAAACCCCATTAATCATTAGATGGTAGGAGGTTGAAATATTGGTGCTGTTTGAAACAAATATTCTAATAGGAGCCAGCGCTCTCTGGCAGGAGGCAAGCAGGCCAGAAATATCCTCTGTAGTTCTTGGTTAGTGTCTTTGGTCATGCACTCTTCTGGGAGGATCTTTTCCTTTGGGGATGAGAAAGGAAACCATTTCAGAGTGGTACAGCTATGGCAGCAGTGTCCCAGCTATTCTGCTCCTGCTTCTGCAAAGGCCTCTTCCTGATGGATACTTGCCCCCAGGAGCCATAGTAACAAGCAGAGATGGGCCTGAACAAAAATTCCAAGCACAGCTTCTTAGTTTCAAGGTAACTCCATTGTACCAGGCTTTTAAAGTCTAGGCTTTCATATAGTTGTAAAATTTCCTCATTATCAGCATGGAGTGGTCCAGGTAAAAGTAACTGAAGGCCTAATTTAGCAATTTAATGAAATATATGTATGTCCATGCTAATGACTGTCTCTCTTTGCTATTCATTGATAATTGATATGCTTTTTCTTGGGGTAATGAGTGATTAGGTGATTGAGAGGATGTCCTTCATAGTATCACCATTCATAGTGAGCATTCCAAAATCAAGAGAAGGAAATTATGTGTGTAGGTGACACAACCAAACCTTTTTTTAAGTCTTAAGAAATCCCAGAAAATGTTTTCTGAGGTAGAATTGCACAATATTCTGAGGTCTTCTGAGGAAGCCTGGGGCATCAGTGCACATGCTCAAAGTCTGCAAACCAATCTGTGTGTTGGGCCAATGTAGCCCAAAAATTGTTTTTGCCAAACTTTAGGCCTTTTTTTTAAAGGTATTTTACTTTGAAGTTATTATGTTATATGAGAAGATTCTGGTATCTCACAACCATCAGTGGAGCTCTACAAGCTCACTTGAATGATGACGATGACATTCCATTTGTACAAAAACTGGGGACAAGAAAAGTACATGTTTTTTTGCAGAACTCTAATGCATTCCGTGTGATATAACTTATCCCATGTAAATAGATATAAGAGGGAAATGGGGATGGGGGCCACTTAAGTTTTGTGAGGAAGAATCCTGAGTAAATTTCTTGAAATAAATTTTTTGTTCAGTGACAAAAAGAAAATGATAGGGAAAACCAAAGAAAGAATTCAAGATTTTTCTTCTTCATGAAAAACTTGATGATTAAAAGCAAAACTACAAAGTTTCCATGAAAAACTTCCCCGTTTAGATATGAGGCATTTATCACAGGAGAAGAAATCATATTTTTTGCATGAAACATTGCATCTGGCTTAAAATCATAATGAATGATGGGCACGAACCACTTGATTCATTAGGTACATAATTCACTTAGAAAACCATCCTGTTCCTGTGTTGCTGACATCCATGAAAACATTGTCTTTCATGTCAGCAGACCTGGACTGAACTGTAAACCACAGAAATAATCTATTTATTCAGGAAATGCTAAGTTTTCAAAACAGTGAAAAGTTATGTGATATACAGAGTACCCTTGTTTCCCACTGGCTTACAGAATTAGGAAAAACTGAATTTTATTTCACTCCTCCATTTTGGAATTGTTGATACTGTTCTTTGTTACTTATCAGTGGAAATTTTTTTCCTCAAATGCTTTTGGGCTTTGTCTCAGTACCCCTCAAGCACTGGAGTATTTCTGCACAAACTGGGGACAAGACTAGAAGGGATGTGCAGAGACATTGCATTTGGAACTCCTGGGAGCAAAATTTACATATGGAGCAAAAAAAGGCTTTTAGAAGACATCCTATTGTCCTATTTTCTAAATCAGGGCTGCAATTCTATCTGCTGCTGCAGCACTTTGTTTTACAGTGACTCAGAAACTCACCCAGCTCTAGCAGTACTCTGGGTTTGGTCCTGCCAATGTGGTTTCAGAATCTGCCCAGTGTGCTGGCTGGGGAATCTCTGCTGGCCTGCAGCTTGCCCTGTTTTTACATTCACCCATAATCTACTTCTGTCTGGTTGAATAGTTATCTTCTCCTTTATGTCTGTCCTCATAAGAATGTACATTTCAGGCGGCACGCATAGTCCCTCTAAAGTTTGTCTCTGCCCACCTAAACAAGCTAAAGTAATTTAGTTCTTTTCTTGTAAACAGAACTGTGTCAGTACTCTAGATAAAGCCTCATCACTGTTATGCACAACAGCCTTAATGCTTCCATATCTTATCTAAAAGTATCTGTTTAGAATAATTTTAAGGACCACGTTAGCATTTTTACAAGCACATTGCTTCACTGATGCTGTTCTCCTTAAAAGGGAACTGCAGCCTTCATTGTAGCCAGGGATGATACACTTCTAACAGAATCGAGGTTTCAGCCACTGCCTTTACATTAATTTTCATGGTACTGTCATCTTACAGCTTCTGTTACATCCTTTGACAGTACTCAATAGACTCCTGACACAATCGCTTTTGTGCTCTTTAATTCACTCTTTTGTTGAGGCCTTTCAGTACTACTGTAGCACTATATAAACCCCCAAATAGCTCAGAAAGTAAACATGGAAAGAGTAACACAGCTCTTTGTTGCTGTTGTTTTTTCAACAGTGTCAGAAAAAGAGGACTGATCTTTGCTAAAATTCAGAAAGCAAAAGAAAGAACTCCACAATTTAGATATTCCGGAACCTAGGCACCACCTGAACTTGCTTCAAAACATAAAAATGCTGCTTAGTGAGGGTGAGAAGTCAATTTTGAGAACCAGGAAAAGATGTCAGAGACCACAACTAAGTAAATACATGGAAAGAAAGACTAGACACTAAAGGAATGGACATAAAAATGTGGAGGTACCTCAAAGGAAACCATAATCAATGAACACAAAGAGACACATTGCTGGAAAAACTTTGCAGTTCCACGAAGTCTTAAGCCAAGCCACAAGTCTATAGTTGTAGGAGCTGCTAATTTCATAGCCATGAAAGACATGGCCCTTGAACATATGCCAACAAAGTACAAAAGTCAAGTGTTTCTCCTCTAATAATTTTTTTTTTTTTAAAGAGCAATACTTTACTCACTGTGAAATGATACAAGGGAGAAATGACTTCTCTAAGCTCTGGGCATTCTGAGCACATTGCAGAATATGCTTTGTAGCTCCTGCTGCATAGTGCCATTTTACTAATGAAGTGAATCCCAATGACACTTTTTAATTGATTGCTGCAGCTTATTTAAGATGCATAATGGTTCAAAAAACTTTAATTCAAACAGGCTACAACCCAGCAAAAAACCATTTCTACCTGCTGTGAGCTTATGCAGGACACTGTTTCAGGAGATCCTACTATGACACAGAAGAACGTTTCTCACTTACATTTTCTTACCAGTTGGGGATGAATAGAATTTTAGTTAGTTCTTCACTTTTTTGATTAGGGAACTACTCCAGTGGATAGAAGACATTTTGCATATGTCTGTAGTAGCAGCTGAGACCAGCATTAAGGTCAGCTACTAATTCACCCTTTCTACTCTTGCACTGGAACATTTAAACCCTTAAAGATGCACTAATAACAATTCCACCATAACTCTTTCCTGACTTCTGGTCCTTCTGCAGTCTGTATTTTCTGACTATTCTCCACAAAAGAGTAAGAAAGTTGAAGATTGGTTCTCAAAAGAGCTTATCAAGCTGATACAAATAGCCTCTAAAAGGTTGATGGAGGCCTGCTGCTAAGATGCTCACAGTGAAAGTGTCTCTCACCAGCTGAAGATGATTGGTCAGGGCAGAACCTCAGTGTCTGTGGAAACTTAATTTGAATTGCTTAGTCAAAAGTCTGTGACCTGTAGTAGGGTTTTGCAGCCATTGTGACATTTCTTTGATGCACAGTAATGCTAAATATTATAGATTCAGTCTGTGTTTGTTCGTTTCTGTGCTGAGATGAAACAAAAATCACCAGTTTTCAGGAGGTAATCACTTTAACCTTAAAGTGATCACTGTAATTTGAAAAGCAGAGTCTGAAAATTGTGAAAATAAATGCTGCAGTACAAATGGCTTCAAGTATATCAAAGTCAGTTCTACTGTTCAACAAAAGCAACATGCACTGGCTCTTTCATCATCTGACTGTTTAAAAAGTCCATGCTCTGTGGCTGAAAACTAGTAACATATTGAAGTTCATGAGGCTGATGATATGAGGTAAACTAATTACGTCTGGAAACAATACTCAACTATTTTCTGTTAATATTCCTACTACACTTCAAAGACTCCCGAAGAATCCCAAGCTGACTCAGAATATATAGCAAGGCCATCTTTGTAGAATTTCTCATTTCTGTTGGAGGAAACACAACGGACTTAAAATACACTGTCTGTCTGAACTACTTGCCGTCAGAGTTTGCTATTTGAGAATTTTACAGGGATGTTTGTTGTCTGACTGATGCCTTTATTGTGTGTATGGGACGTTGCTTTGAGGGTTGCCCTCCTCCCGTGCTGTGCTGCTCTTTGAGGAAGCAATGTGACTCCAGGGCAGGCCCCTTTGGCATCACCCTGGAGCAGCTGGTGACAGCAGCAGCACCTCTGTGGAGATGCCTGGGTTTTCACTAAGCTTCCTGAAGGGTCTCTCTCCATTGCTGCACCAGTGGCAACTGCAGTGACAGCAGCATCTCCAAATGCTCTGGAGGTCTACAAAACAAATACATCTGCATCCAGGGACACATACTGTACATGTTTGGAGGATGTATATGTTGATATGGTCCAGAGGGGGAGAATGGAATCACAGCAGGTATAGAAATATGCTCAGGCCTGTTTCAGAACTCTAACCAGTCTTTCTGAACTCCTGAAGTTTTGAGTCAATCATTCTGGTTTTGATCAGGGTCAGCTTAACTAGTTTCTTTATAGAGCACATATGGACCTGTCACTGGACTATTTAACTGACACATTTACAGTAATCATTTACCTGGCATGCAGCCATTAGCATATAAAACACTAGGTCTGCAAATTTAACTTTAATAACAATATATTAAAAATATTCAGCAGACTTTCCCACCTTTTTCCAGAAAAGCAGTCTGTGGGGTATCACATTTGCTCATAATTGGGCACAACAAATGAACAGCAGCCATCTAAAGACACTCTGTAACCTGCTGGAGAGGAATGTTTTTCTCTTTATTGATGGGGCACCTATTTAGCTCTTGTTATTTCATGGAGTGGTGAATTGAACTGGCCAAACTTCACACCCACATTGGTTTAATTTCTGTGTATGCCACATGTGACTGATCATAACTAAAATACAATCACATTCCTTATTGCAAGGCTCCTGCTGGCACAAAGCTTTTGCAGTTTTGTGTCGGCTTAACTTAAAGATATGCTGTTTCCCTTCCAGATGCATTACCTGAATACTTCTGCAGTGTTTGGCAACCTCCAGAGGTGCAATGCTGCATTTTTCCTGTGGTGTTTAATGGCTGCTGGAGAGGTCTCCTCCTGTTGTTGTTAACATTGTCATCTGGCTTCCCCATGTTTCAACAGAACTGTCATTATTTAGCACAGCAGAGGGATGCTCGGTATTTCCATTTCTTTCTTACACACTCAAATAATCACAAGTTCTGTGTGGAGCAAGAAGAGCACAAAGTACAGTATGTATAGTTGAATTGCATATCAAATGCAGCTCGATTGTACATCATCAAATGTTTTGATTTTAAAAGTTTGCAGTAGTACCAAATTGTGCTTAAGGTTCAATAATGTTGGTAATTTAAGAAAGCTTTTACAAGCACTTATTTTGGCAAGACGCTATGTGCAGAAACTAATAATAAAAAGTGGCCTTAATCAACCCGATATATGATGTAATGGTGAAAAATAGGATAGGAAAAATGGTCATACAGAAATGAATTATCAGGCAAACTTGCTTAAAATAAAGCAAAACTGATGTCAGAGAAATGTCAAATCTTTCTTTAAAAGCGTGCTGAAACAAACTCGCTTCAAACTGCAATCTTGTGCTCATTTCTCAAATGTTTGCCTAACTGGAGAAATATTAGGCATAAGAGAAAAACTTACTAGTAAATTATTTTAGTCTTGAATCCTTGTTCAGAAAAAAAATTGTATTCCTTTTGCAATACAACTCGGCAGCCACTTAATTAGTCTGTGATTGAAGCTCTGCTCCAAGGGGTAATCATTCAAATGCAGTAAGTACCTATTTTTGTATGAGCTGTTTCTGCATTTCTTCTATGCTTTGATGAGCAGTGGAAATGTTGACATTTGAAGTGTCCTTGTTGCCATCAGGTCTTGTATAAGCAGAAACAAATCTCTTTCACACTTGGACTTGTCCTTTCTTGTTCCCTACAAATCCAGACAGGCTGTAGGCTACATTTTTGAGGCTTTCTTGGTAAACATAACAGCAATATGCTGACTTGTTGAAAACAAGCATGCGTCTCCCCCTAAAGTAAAACAAAATGCAGTTAGCTGAAACTCTGGAGAACATTTAAGGTGCCTGAGAGTTAAATTTTCTTGTAAGTAAAAAAGCTTTCTGTCAAAAGGTTGTTTATTTCTGATTGTGGTTGTTTCTAATGCCTGGATGGTTTTACATCTTAAAGATAAGCGTGAAATCACACCGCAGAATGCTCTGTAGTGCTCTGGGGTCCCATCATGTAACATTGAAATAGGTAATCTGGCAATGAAAAAGGGGTAACTAAATTAAGTTTGACAGGTCTATTTTGTAATTAAAGTGTGTGGGGACAAAATAAGACAAAATGGCAAGATGCTGCCCGAAAGAGGGACTACTGGGTTCCCATAAATAACCTCTGGCAAAATTAGAATTTGGCAAAAAATGTACCCAACTAAAAGATATGTCTGTGAAGAATATTAATTCTCTGGCAATATGAAATTTCGAATTTCATATGAACCTGTTAAAGTTTGGTAGATGTATGTGTGTTCTTTTGACCATTTAATAAAAAGTCAGTGAAGCTAAGAGCAGCTCTAGATTATGTCTGTGTCACTCTGATCACCAAGTCCTGTTCATGCTCAGGGTGCAGCCAAGAGAAGTGACATAGCTGCTGCTCAGATAAAACCCAAAGGGTGAAACATTGAGGGTGTTAGCACAGGTGGTCTGGACCCTGTTTTGCCACCTGTATTCCCACTTTGAGGGAAAAGTTGTTGAAGGCACACTTAGTCTTTGGTAAGGTGAGCAGGAAAAGGTATTTTAGAAGGAAAAATGAGGGGGAAACAAAAATCTAAGAAGACCCAGAGATATCTCCTGTTGACCTCAGTGAACAGTAGCATTGAGAAAGTGGTTTAGCCTTGTCAGAGATATTGAAAATACAGGCCAAATTGATACAAACCCATCATATTAACCTATAAAAAGCCCTGTGCTCTTGCAGCCAGTGTGCATAGCTTTGTTTTGTTAGCTGGAAAAATGTGTGTCACAGTTCTGAGCTATTTTGGTCCATTGGTCTCAGCTAATCTTGCCATGCTGGATTGTACATATCAAATGATTTTTGTGAATTTTAGTGTACCTGAAGTGGCAGACACTGAAAATAGAGTATAGATTCAGGGGGAAATTTGCAGTCAAGTGTGAATAAAACACCTAATTCTAGGGAGAAAAAAAAAAAGGTAAAAAACCGCAACAATTTACTATCCATTAAATCATTATCTGACCATTACCTCATCTAATACAATTTCAAAATAACAACACTGAGATTTGATCTATCAACTGTTACTGACCATCAGTTTGAATGAAAGCAATCAAACACTAAATCTGTGAAACTCTGAACAACTTAGCACAGAACAGGACTGGCAGAACTGCCCTAACATGGCTGTATTATTTTTGAAAGAGGCTGGTTAGTTGGTATGGGTATCTCTGCATGACATGGTTTGTGGCCAGAAAAAAATATTTTTTCTTAAAAATTACTGTAACTCTGATTTGAGCAAGAGGGGCAAAAAAGAAAAATAGTTCATTAAATAGGTGCTTATTTTTTTTTAAGAATACAAGTTTTTACTCCAGCTTCTCCTTCAGCATGCCAAGAGACTTATTTCAAAGGGAGGAAGAAGAAAAGTACAGAAAATACACAAAGTGTGTGAACACAGCAGGTCCCTCCAGCATTTTGTGCAGTGCTCAAAATACAAAGAAAACATGAAGCAATGAAGAAATAGGGTCTGACTGTCCAGCTTGTCATTCCTGAATTTAAAACAATAACGTGGGGCAAAAGATGAGCAAAGAAGGTCCGCTGGAGGGTCGGAGGGAGCAGAAGGACTGGTGGTTTTGGAGACATCTCCCTTTCCCAGAAGCAGCTGAATAAATCCCGTTGTGCCTCTGACCGAGCAGCAGGGATTCGAGCGGAGTCTCTGAGTGCTACTGAAGCAGTGCTGGCTTTTCGAGCCAACGAAATGCTCATTAATTTGCATGTTCACGTTGGTGAGAGGGGAGCTGAGCTGGCGTGGTCACGGCTGGAGAGGACGGGGGAGCGGGAGGGAGGAGAGGGAGGGACACAGGGGTCTTCTGCCAGGGGGTGTCCGGGGGAGGGGATGAAGGCGCTGA
This sequence comes from Cyanoderma ruficeps, assembly GCA_008694505.1. Taxonomy (NCBI): domain Eukaryota; kingdom Metazoa; phylum Chordata; class Aves; order Passeriformes; family Timaliidae; genus Cyanoderma; species Cyanoderma ruficeps. Next base: position 50,607,944 of record VZDJ01007749.1, read on the forward strand.
GTCAGCACTATAGTCTCAGTCGCCCACTCCATCAAGGTGACTCATATTTCAGACAAACTGGAATTTGGCTAACACGTCTTTCCTTACAGATAGTATTCTAGAAAAAAATGAACTTGAAATTTTCTATTATACTTTTTTCTTTTTTCTTTTCTTTTTCTTT